>JAWNMV010000771.1:0-73409 GCA_035043635.1 Drosophila rellima
TGCAGTGGGAACCTTGTCTTAAAGTCAATTCAATGGCAAAATGCTATCTTTGTGAGGTAATGATTTTATGAGCACCACACCATGGGACAGCGCCCAAAAATCCCTGGTTGCCTATATTATAACTACTGATCGAATTTGGTTTAAATCAGTTCACTTAATCATATAGAAGTAATAAAAACAATTAGTCGAAAATTAAATGCTCCACCATCAAACCTTTGGCGTGAGTAACGCCGAACCAATTGAGCTATCGGAGTGCCAGGGCACAGGGTATCCTACTGTAACCGCACCGAAGTTTGATTCTTAATGACTTGACCTATTCATTTCCTTTAGCTCAGCATGAGTTTTTAGATGGTTTAACTAAGCTTCCTGTTTTATAAATTAATTCAACGTCGAATAATCTTAACAGGATGATTGATCTTATCTTTGCTAATGATTTGTCCATTGCTAATGTCACTTGGTCTTTCTCTGTGGCCGAGCCTGAAGATTCTTACCATACTACACTTGCACTTTTTATCTTTAACACTAACCATTCACCTTTTTCAACTTCAGTCAATTACCGCCTTTATTTTCGCAAAGGAAATTTAAATTTGCCTAACCAACTGATTATTGCAACAGATTGGTCCATTCTGTATAACAAGAATGATATGAACACAGCTGTCTATTTCTTCTACAACAATCTTAATTCACTTTATGATGTATATATTCCTAATAGTGTTGTTAAGTCCGTTTCATTTAAGCCGCGTTGGTTCACACCAAGATAATCCCATCTTAAAAATTTAAGACCAAAAGATTTTAAAAAGTTCAGATTGACTGCGTCTAATTTAGACTTTTTAAAATATTCAAAAGCGAAAGCTGATTTTACAATTAACAATTCTCAGTGCTATGAATTGTATATCATTCGATACAACAATCAATTTGCGCGGTATCCTAAGAAATCAACTCCTTCCTTAACTCTAAACGTTGAAATTCCATATTACCTAATTGGTTTTTCCTTAATTCTAATAGTGTTATCGATGACGGTGCTTCTGATCTTTTCGCTGAACATTTCTTACTTTTACTCAACTTCATCATCCAATTCTTTACTTTTTCCTACAATAACCGTTAAAATACTAAAGCCTTAACCGGCCCTGATAACATACCTAATTGTATGTTGAAAAACTGTAATACTTCTCTAGTAAGACCTTTATTAACTCTTTCCAATCTATCCCTGCATTCCACTGTCTCTCCTGCTATATGGAAAGAATCATTCATTATTCCACTGCACAAAAAATGGTGCAAAGCGACTTTTTCAAATTACAGAAGAATTGCAAAGGCTTTTCGAAAAAATTATTACATCTTCTTTGCAGCATCTCTGCAATTCGATTATCTCCCCCGCTCAACATGGTTTCGTTAAGAGTCGGTCAACTTCGACCAATTTACTAGTTTTCTTCTTTAGTAAATGACGCTTTCCTCAATTAAATGCAAACTGATGTCACATACACTGACTTCAGTAAAGCATTTGACTCTGTAAACCATAACCATCTTCTCCTGAACCTTGAGCGAATTGGTTTCGCCCCCTTCATTCCTTTTATGGATCTCTTCCTATCTTTCAGATAGGATCCAAATAGTAGTGCTCAGATCAGCCACCTCAAAATCTGTCCAGGTCACATCTGGTGTACCTCAAGGTAGGCCCCTGATTTTTATACGTTTATTTTTAATATGGTTTATAATGATCTTCCTTGTGCTTTAGCCCACTTTCTCATACTTATTTTATCATATAAGAAGCATAAGCATAAGCTTTTACAAGATGATTTAAAATAAATGCATCGTTGGTGCCTAGCTAATCACTTGAGTTTACATTTTTCTAAATGCCTGTTTATGACTTTTAACAGAGTACCTCCTTATTTAGCAATATATTCGATCGATAATGTTCCATTGCTACGCATATAGACAGTCGTAGAACTTGGTGTAATTTTTTAAGCAATCCAAATATCCGTTTGCCACCATACTCAAGCAGAGTTCTGCTTCTCAATATTCCGTCCCTTGCTTACCATAGAACAGTTGTAGAAAGGGAGTTGCCTTCCTCTGGTGATATTAGCTATCCATCATTATTAGAACAAGTTACCTATAATGTCCCCTTCAGGGCGAATAGGAACTTAGTTCCATTATTTTTTCCTAAATGCACTACTGAATACGCTTTGCATAATCGTTATCGTTATATCAAAAAATCTCTCTCTCCATCTTATTACAGCTTCTCTTTTTAATCACCTCCGGTAAGACTCTGATCTCACTGGGCTCAGAGAACTTCCGTGAGTTTGTATTTTTACTTAAATATTTTGTACTAGTGACGAAAACAATTCCATGCCCCAAAATTTCTGATATTCAATTTTGTGATGTATGGTATTGAATTGCATATAAAACTTATTCTTAAAAAAAAAAGTTTGGCATTACTGACTGAGATATTTTCTCCAAGAACAGCTACTGGCATTTGTTATGCTTTTTCTTAAATTTGCTCATACTTCTTCCGCATTTTGCTAAATACTTTTGGATTTGCATGTAAAAGCTCCTTGCTTTATTATTATTTTTTTCCTTTTTCTCCTTACTTAAACTGTATGCCCTCAGTTGTTCAAAAACCTTACTCGAAACAGCGGAGGCCTTTCGATAATCTATCTAAAGATAGAAATCTGAAATTTACAAACAACATAAGTAAATCTTCACACTGTAAGTGGGTCAAAGGTCACGGAATCGCATAGTATGAAAAAATTTTTGTTTCTTAAGATTTCTTAACCAAACTCACAAAATTGTATATATGGGACTGCCTGTTACATCCTGACCAAATTTGGTCGATGTTGGATGACTATATCCTATAGCTACCATAGAAACAATCGGATGAAATTAACCTTTAGTAAAGAAAACTTTTTTGTTTCTTAAGTTATCTTAAACATACGCATAAATTGTATGTTTGCGACTGGCTTTCACATCCTGACCAAACTTAATGGCTGCTTAATTTGTGCCGTCCAAAATTAGACAAAACTTAACCAAATTGCCCGTCTATTGTGAGTAAAATTCAAATAATTTAATTATTTGCCATAATAGTGCAAACTGTATATAAACAGATTTAAAAAATCGTTTTTTCGCCTTTACGCGCATTTTCATTTTTTGTAGCTGAGGTTGATTTCCTTTATGAAAAGCTGCTCGGTATTTGTACACAGAACTAGGGGGCTTCGTCCCTGCTGCACAATAATAAGCTGCACAAAAAAATGGTTTACACCAAAATCTTTATTTTTTCTCAATCTCTGCATTTCCGTGATTTTTAAATTTATGATTTTTTCTTCACTGATAATCATTATTTTTGAGTAATTTTATAAAACTTAGATTGTAATCATTATTTTTGATGAAAAAAAATAAAACTTAAAAGTAATTATTAGTAATTAATTTAAAAATATATGAGACTGCCTGACCATCCTGACCAAATTTGGTCGATGTTGGAGGACTATATCCTATAGCTGCCATAGGAACAATCGTATGTGGAAGTGTATTTATGATAAGAATAATAACAATATAAAAAGGCTCCTACGGCGTCATTTGCTAGAATCATTTAAATTTTGCATCTCCCACTTACACCTGCTTATCCGTGAGAACACGTGAGCTTACAAAAGTCTTAGCATACACTTTTCTTAGTTAGAGCTATACCTTTTGATCGGTATAAAACCCTTGATCGGACATAGTCAAAACAAATTTTCTATTCTTCCTGTATATATTGCTAGTCGCCTTTCGCACCCTTCGTGTTGCTTATGTCAACAGCGCGGACTACCGTCCACAGTAGCAGATATGATTTAGTTTTTCTCAGAGACCGGAAATAATGATTATTTTTTTTTTTAACTAAAAAATCACACACTTCTAATGGACCTAGAAAAAAATGGTTTCAAAAAAATCTTTTTGTTTTCTCAATCTCTGCATTTCCGTGATTTTTAAATTTATGATTTTTACTTTTTTCTTCACTGATAATCATTATTTTTGAGTAATTTTATAAAACTTAGACTGTAATCATTATTTTTGATATAAAAAAATAAAACTTAAAAGTAATTATTAAAATTATAATTATTTAAGTTTTTCGTACTAAGACTTTATAAGCGACTGATGATTCCTATGGCAGCTTTATGATATAGCGACCCGCTCGAAATTTTATAATAAACTTGAACTGCGTCTGGTATCCAGAAACCTTCATAACAAATTTGAAGTCTCTATAAATTATAGTTTCTAAGATCGACGAGTTCATATAGACGAACGGACGGGCAGATAGGCACAGGGCTAATTTCACATTTCACAAAACCAATATACCCTTATTTGTTCCTTTTCAATGGACACAGAGTATAAAGAGAATGACCTAAGCCCTCTACCTTTGTGGTGATGTGGGAATGAACTATTTTTTTTAATTTCTTTACTAATGTATTCAAAACTTCATTTGCGAAGTTAGTAACACCAATTTGCTTTACTTAAGAGGCAAAATAGCTTAAAGCTTATTTGAGGTACTATTTAACTTTAATCTCATCATTGGAATAATATTTTAGTCATCGTTCTTAACAGGAAAATATTTCCAGATTTCTGTGCGTCGACGTAAAATTGTTATTGGCTCATTGTTTCCATTAAATGTGAAACAAAATCCATCGCCGTATTAGGCTGAAGTATAGAGCTCTTCTCTCTTCATCTCTGAAAGTCTTTAACTCGTTCCCTTCCAACTGTCTAAGACTCAACAAACGTCAAAGCCAGCTTTGGCGATTTTAAAGCCAATGCAACTGGTTTGGCAACATGCCGAGAGATACTCGGGGAAGTTTACGAAGCCGATGTTAAGAGAGCTCACGGCTCAGTTCGAGTCTCGGATCATGAACAAGTGGGGTGAGGACGGAAAATGAACGGTGTGCTCTGGGAATAACTGGCTAAGGTAATTCATTGCGCATCGCTGAGCAAGAGGTAAGGGGACTGAGAACTGCAAAGAGCGCCGGAGAGCCAACGGAATGATGAAAACACAAACACTAGCACAAATTGCACACAGATAGAGAAACGCTTGCAAAGTTCGACGATTGGTAAGCTGAATGCGGGAGTCAGAGCCAAAACCGAAGGGAGAGCGGAAGAAGCTCACGTTGTGGAACAGCTCCAAGCGCTTGGCAAGTGGTGACAAATGGCAAACGGGCTCCACAGTCGCTAGATGTGAATCTACTAAAGAGCGTACGGGCACGGACAAATTTTAGGTGATTGAAAAAAAAAAACAACATAAAATCAAACGCGGTAAGCACGAATGAATATTCCAACACCGCCGATGCGAGATATATATGTATAAATATGCATATTCATATATGTGCATAACCAATTCAGCTTTTATTAATAACACACAATCAATTTCAAATATTTTTGTTAAGGTGCTTTTATTCATTGTGTCTACAGCGCGTACATATGTACACTACTGAAAACCTAGTATTATTAAAAATTATTAGATAATAATATGAATCTTTGTGCCTACATACATACAATGTCTAATAATATTATTGTAAATGTAAAATTGCATACGAGCATAACTGTGATGTATTTGTGGTGTAACTATGGATGTACATATGCACATAACTATAATGCTGGTGCTTTATTTGCAATAAATATATTCCAGATTCTCTTTATTGTTATATTTATATACTCCAATAGTGCTAAATACCTGTTCTTTCGAAATAACATGTATTTTAAATACTTTGACAATGAATCAACTTGCGCATCATTTTGGCTCTGACTTTTAGCATGAGTCTTTTTCGCCCCACAGTTTTTTGTAAGCTAACGTTTGGCGATTGGCTTACAAGCAAGCAGTACACATACATACATACATATGTATGTATGCATGCAAGAACCTACGACACATACATACATATATGTAAATATATATGTATTTAGATACAGTGGTTCACAACTCTATTGACCCAGTACATTTTTATGTATGCATATAAAATACAAATATTTTGCTTAAGTTTAAACATTCATTTACAAATTTGCGATTTAGTTTTATTTATATCTCTTCTCAAGTGAAAGATAAATTCATTTAAAATTTCTGATATGTATGTAAGAGTAGTGAGTCAAATAAGCTGAGATTCCCTGTACCTCCAAAAATATACATTTGTTTTCATAATATGCTTGTACATATGTATGTACATAGCCCTACAGTATGTATGTTTATGTACATATTTTTATTTATTCATATAAGTAAATATGTTAACATAGTATATGTAGTACTTGACGTTACTATACTAATACTTATAGTAGCATTTCGTCAACTTGAAGCACACAATGTAGAGCCGCGCTACGTAATTATTAAGTCAGTATGTACTACAAACCAAGGCATGTTGAGCAGAGAACGAAAGAGGGCTGAAGCCAGCGACAAATCGAGAAAACCAGTTTTGCTCGAAATCACCTTTATCTGGGCCTATCTTTTTAGTCAGGTAAAAATGTGCATAGGTTGCTTGTGACTCTAGATATATACATATGTACATATGTATGTATATGCATATATTCATACATCAATGCGGACGGCACTCCGCGCTAATGACGAAAGCACCACGAAGGGTGCGAAAGACGACTAGCAATATATACAGGAAAAATGGAAAATCAGGTCAAGTTATATACCAATCGAAAGGTATAGTTCTAACTAACAAATATGCATACTGAGAATTAAAGAAACTCACCTGAATCATTAGATAATCAGGTGTAAGTAAGAGGGCGAAATTCAGATTATTGCTCGAATGAGACCGTTGAAGCTTTTTAGCGCATTTTTTTTTTAATTTTCTACTATTCTTATCAAGAATACGCATCGAATGACACCTCTATTATTAAAATCCGTTCAGTGATTCAGTTAATTAAATTGGAAATTTTTAATGGTCTTCGCAAAATGAGATAAAAAGTCAGTTTGTCTGTTTGAGTGTTTGCTTGTATCAAAGCGTTGAAATTAATAACTTAAATGTGTGAATGTGGATCTATTCCCTATCAAAAAACTAGAAACTTTTGTTTTACTTCTTTTTCGAGAAATCGCTGGCTAAGCGGGAAATCGCGAATACCAGCTAAAGTTGACACCAATTTTGTGACAAACGGTATTAAATTGAATATATTACTTTTTCTTAAAAAAAAAGTTTTGTAAATATTTTTATTCCATACAAATTGAGCCACTCTAATGTATATATATTCTTGAAAAAAATGTTTTGAATCACTTAAAAAAAAATGTTGAATCACTATTAAAAAAAGTACAATGTAGAATAAAATTGTACCAACTCTTGCATGTATAAAACTAGTAGCGAAGGCAAGATCGATTGTCACATACGCTCTAAAATTGTGAAAAAATCCAATAACAAACGCTCTGTAAGCTTCGTTTCGTTTGGATTGATATTCGAAGAGTCGGTCCGGATTTGGCCATAGATTGAGACTATAGCTTTAAGCTGGCTCTTCTTACTGATTTTTTACCGATTACAAATCTTGAAAAAGAAGTGAATTTAAAGAGGCTTCCTAATTTTTTTTAAAAAAATATTTTCCAAAATGGATTTATTTTACCTAGTATGCTTACAATCGAGTCTAAAAATATATTAAAAAAAATCGATGTAGTGATCACCTTGATATCGTAAACACACCTGCGGTCATGAAATACTTTGAAAAGTAAACAGTAAATAATATCTAAGTTTTGAAGAAAAAACTGTGTTCTTGAAAGCAACTTTATAAAGAACCAAAAAAAATTGTCAGACTTGATATTGTGAATACCAGTCTCAGGTTCAACTTGAAGTCATACCTTAGTCATGTTGCTCTTTTGAGAGCGCACTTTGAGCTTGGCTAAAACTTGTTTCGACAAAATTGCTTAAATCATTTAGAATATGCTTTTGACTTTGTTTTCTTGCATTGCAGCTGTCTGCTGACTGCCCAAGGCAACTATCTTACAAATATGGCAAAATTGTCGTAGGAGTTGTGTTATTAGTGAATATATACATACTAAGTATATATGTAGTCATTTGTTTATGTTTACTTGAGTATATATTTTTAATATATAACTGTCCCACGTATTAGATCATTATATCTCTTGATGTTACGCAGCTCTCTATATGCATTTCGATATATTGTTTCCCTTTTAGTATGTAGATCGCTCATTTACTTCAAGAGTGTCACAACTCAATAACACGATTTTACAGCTACTTTCGACCATCACAAAAAGATTATACAAGATCTATTTCTATATATATTAATCTCTTTGTTATGCAGCCCAATCTCCCAAATTGTAAGGGAGTTAAATTCGGGGACAAGGTTTACACTACGAGGGAATTGCTTAGTATCAAAAACTTTGTTGTTTTTCGAGATATCTTAACCAAACTTACAGATTGTGTGTTCGGGACTATCTTTTTAAATCCTGACCAAATTTTGTCAAAATCGAATTATTATATCATATAGCTGTCATAAGGACAATGGGATGCAAATAAACCAAAGCTTTGCTGTTTCTATTTCTTAAAAAAAAAAACATTTATAACAGGCTGTTAAGGTAAAGCAAATATTGGCAAATTTAGTTGATTAATATCTTCGCTGTTTATTATCCGATCGCAAATTTTCAGCAAACATGGCGGATAATATTGGCTTGGTCTATGCCTAATTAGAACGCTCTATCTATTAAATTGCCCTTAAAATTTAGATATATTTGATTTTAAGGCGTTCAAGGGGGCGTGGCCAAAATCTAAAACAAACTTGATCTGCTTGCAATATAGACGGACATACCAAGTTTGAAGTCTCTAGCTCTTATAGTTTCTGAGATCTAGGCGCTCTTACAGACGGACGGACAGACCGACATGGTTATTGATTCGGCTGTTGATGCTGATCAAGAATATATATACTTTATAGGGTCTGCCAGGCCTCCTTCTGCCGTACTTAAAAAAAGTACAGGGGTCTATTAACTTTGTCATAAAAAACTAGTGGGCGGTGCTACAGTCGAGCATACTCGACTGTCGGAGACCCCGTACTTACTATAGAAAAGCAACTCCATTGTTTCAGGAGGTATAAGACAATAGAAAATCCCCAATCTGCTAGTCTGATTGTGGTATCCACAGAAACAACAAAAATTTGACTACTCAGTATACATTTTCGACCAATCGTTCCTATGGCAGCTTTATAATATAGTAGACCGATTTCAACCAAATTAAACAAAAAAGCTTTTCATACTAAAGCTTGGTTTTCGACTGATTGTTCCTATGGCAGCTATATGATATAGTCAACCGATTTCAACCAAACTTGGCCAGATTGTATAAGATCATCCCAGATGCATATTCTGTTAGATTGGTTGAGCTATCTCAATAAACAAAACAGTGTTTCATACTAAAGCTTGATTTTCGACTGATTGTTCCTATGGCAGCTATATGATATAGTCAACCGATTTCAACCAAACTTGGTCAGATTTTATAAGATCACCCCAGATGCATATTCTGTTGAATTGGTTGAGATATATAAATAAACAAAAAAGTTTTTCATACTAAAGCTTGATTTTTGACGGATTGTTCCTATGGCAGCTATATGATATATCGGACCGATTTCAACCAAACATGGTCAGAATGTATAAGACCATCCTATACGCATATTCTGTTAGATTGGTTGAGATATCCTTTAAATTATCTTTTTAGTTAAGATATTTATATTTTATGTAAATATAACATTAATATAAATAATAATAAATATTATATTAATAAATAATATAAAAAATATAAATAAATAATAATATAACATTAAACATTAATAATAAATATTAAAAAAAAAATATATATATATGTCCATGACGGGAATCGAATCCGCGACCCATGGCCCAAATCAAAATTTTAGAAAAAAATGGACGCTCAACACACTGCGCCACTGAGCTATTTTATAGCCAATTGTTTATTGTAGGTTTCATTATTACTGGACCATAAGTCAAACTTCGTTGTTGTTGTCTAACTGTTTTGTAATTGTTGCTGTTAAGGTAAAGCAAATATAGGCAAATTTCGTTGTTTAATATCTTCGCTGTTTATTATCCGATCGCAATGAAATTTTCAGCAACCATGGCTGAACGCTCTATCTTTTGAATTGCCCTAATAAATTAGATTTATTTGATTTTAAGGCGTTCAAGGGGGCGTGGCCAAAATCTAAAACAAACTTGATCTGCTTGCAATATAGACGGATCTACGTACCAAGTTTGAAGTCTCTAGCTCTTATAGTCTCTGAGATCTAGACGCACTTACAGACGGACGGACAGACGGACATGGCTATATCGACTCGGCTGTTGATGCTGATCAAGAATATATTTTATGAGGTCTGCCACGCCTCCTTCTGCCTGTTTCGCACATTTTTTTTTATGACAAAGCTAATAGACCCCTGTACTTTTTTTAAGTACGAGGTCTAAGAATGTGCAACAATTAGCAACAACAACAATGAAGTTTGACTTATGGTCCAGTAATAATGAAGCCTACAATAAACAGCTAATCAGAAAAGAGCTCTGTGGCGCAGTGTGTTGAGCGTCCATTTTTTTTCTAAAATTTTCATTTGGGCCATGGGTCGCGGGTTCGATTCCCGTGCAGGACAGATATATTTTTTTTTTTAATATATATTATTAATGTTTAATGTTAAATTTATTATTTATTTATATTTTTTATATTATTATTATTTATATTAATGTTATATTCACATAAAATAGAAATATCTTAATTAAAAAAACAATTTAAAGGATATCTCAACCAATCTAACAGAATATGCATATAGGATTGTCCTATACATTCTGACCAAGTTTGGTTGAAATCGGTCTTATATATCATATAGCTGCCATAGGAACAATCAGTCAAAAATCAAGCTTTAGTATGAAAAACTTTTTTGTTTATTTATATATCTCTACCAATTCAACAGAATATGCATCTGGGATGATCTTATACAATCTGACCAAGTTTGGTTGAAATCGGTTGACTATATCATATAGCTGCCATAGGAACAATCAGTCGAAAATCCAGCTTTAGTATGAAAAGCTTTTTTGTTTATTGAGATAGCTCAACCAATCTAACAGAATATGCATCTGGGGATATCTTATACATTCTGACCGAGTTTGGTTGAAATCAGTTCACTATATCATATAGCTGCCATAGGAACAATCAGTCGAAAACCAAGCTTTAGTATGAAAAGCTTTTTTGTTTTATTTGGTTGAAACCGGTCTACTATATTATAAAACTGCCATAGGAACGATTGGTTGAAAATGTATACTGAGTATTCAAATTTTTGTTGTTTCTGGAGATACCACAATCAGACTCGCAGATTGGGAATTTTCTATTGTCTTATACCTCCTGAAACAATGTTATATATGTACAGATTTATATTATTGTCTTTAAACCAGGAGTTGCTTTTCCATAGTAAGTACGGGGTCTCCGACAGTCGAGTATGCTCGACTGTAGCACCGCCCACTAGTTAATATCTTTGCTAATACTAAGGATGACATGCTGCAGCTGCATTAAATAAAAACAAGCGGAACAGTCGAGTGCAATCGACAGTAAAATACCCTGAGCCTATGCAAAACACAGCAAGTTCGATTAAGATATCTCTAGAAAGGGCAATAATTTTTATACCAATCCTTAATAATCGACCAATCGTTTCTATGGCAGCTATCATACATATATGGTACAAATGAGTGTATGTACCAACTTGCACGATATCATTAAATTTTTTAGATACATTAAAAGGAATAAATAAAAAAAAAATGAAAATTAAACTATAGTTGATCATCACAACTGTAAGGATAAATAAATGCACACACATAGATTAGTCGAGCTTCTTTTGTCTTAATTTTTTATGTCGTTTAGTTATTATATAATTTAATAGTCTTACTCGCAGAAATGATTCCTGTTTCTTTAGGCGCTGTGTACACACTGAACTCCATCTATGTCTGTCTCTCCTTCTTTTTTATTGTTTTGGAGTTGCCAGACTGCTGGTGTACATATGCTTAAATATATTATGGGTAGTCCTCTGTTAATTTAATCTATAATACAAATACATTTAAATGTTCTCTTAAATAGTCAATAACGACTCCCTTTTAACTGACTTCAAATAAAAGCTCACTTGGTGTTGTTCCCGTACTCCTATGTACAGAGTTGTTCAAAGTAAATTCTATTTCTGGGAATACATTATCTAAAGACTTTTAAGTTCCTGCGCTTGTTAATTTAGTTAACATTGCACTATGGGGTATTTGACCAGTTTTGGCATTAATTCAATTTTCACTAGTATGCAAATTTATGAATTTTCAACTCTAACCCATTTTAAACACATCAAACTGTTATGTTACATACCAGAAATGTTAACATAACAGTCCAACATTAAAATATTAGTTGTTAAAGTCAGCTGTTGCAACCGAAGACAGCATGCTTTCATTAAGTGTAAATTTTAAGTGCATTTTCAAATTGAAACAGAGCAAAGAAAATCATTTTAAAAATTAAAATTTCAATTGGATATTAACTGTTTGGGTCTATAAAACGTGTTGCTGCTTAGATGTTGTTGATTCTGTACTTGTCTTTTTAATAATTTAATTTAATCTCTATTCAGAACAGTTAGTCTCAAGGTGCACTTTTTGAGAATTTTAATTTTTTAGGAGCTTACCTCACAATTTCATATGCCGATTTGTTCGCTTGCCGTATGGGGAGTTCGGACTGTTTCTCTTGGCATTAATTAATATCTCGTAAACTACGCAAGATATTTTGATGCCGTTTTTTTTCTTGTGATATATACACCATAAGAAGTATTCTGGAAAAGTGGGCGTGTCACCACCCCCGCCCTCATTTTTTTTATTTTTTTAAACTAACAAGTTAGTTATTGCAAATAACAAGTTTTGATTCTATATATTACTAGCATTATAAAGAAAGCGTAGTTATTATACATTGAAAGTTGTAAGTTAGATGGCTGTGAGCACAAAATTAAAAAAAAAACAAGGGGACTCCGTCTACAGTCGAGTGTGCTCGACTATAGAATACCCTGTGCCCTGGCTCTCCGATAGGTCATACGTATGTGCGCTACGTTAGGCATGCCGAAGGTGTGATGATGCGGCATTAAATTTTTAACTAATTGTTCGTATTACATCTATTTGATCTAGTGAACCGATTTAAACCAAATTACAAATTCTGAATCTGTGAGTTTGGCTGACTTATCTCTAAAAACAACAATAATTTTCGTACTTTATCTTAAAATTCGATCCTATGGCACCTATTTGATATCAGATTTCAACCAAACTTGGTCAGGATGTAGAATACCATCCCAAATGCGTATTCTGTTAATTTGGTTGAGATACCTCAAACAACAAAAAAGTTTATCATACTAAAACTTGATTTTGGACTGATCGTTCCTATGGCAGCTATATGATATAGTGGTCCGATTTCAACCAAATTTTATCAGGATATATAGGACCATCCCAAATGCATATTCTATTAGTTTGGTCGAGATCTTTCAAACATCAAAAAAGTTTATATTCGACTGATCGTTCCTATGACAGCAATATGATATAGTGATCCGATTGAATAAATTGTATTTAATTTAATTAAAATAGTAAAGAGTAAATCGAAATCGTAATCGTAATCGTTGAAATCGAAGTTGCTCATGCCAAGAGTAGCCATTATCTAAAATTTGCTCAGCTTCTTGAAGTCCGGCAACACCAAATAATCTCTCCCACTCTTCTCAATCATCGAAATCAGCTGTTAAAGGCTGCTGCATTGCGCGCGGAATTTACATTTAAATGCAATGCTTTAATATTTGTGATTCTTTTTGCATGATTTGTTAAGCATATAAATACAATGATAATAAATGAAAACCGATTGAACACATGTTCGAGCTTACTAGCTTATTATTAAACATAATAATTATTATAAATTCAGAGATTTCAGTGTTGTAAAATGATCTGTCGTCTCTCCTGCAGGAGAACGCATAGCACTCAGCTTTTGTCGAGGTGCAAAATTATAAAGTGGCATTTATACATATCGCTTTTTGCAATGCATACTAATATCTACATACATATATTTTAACACAATCGTAAATATGTATTAATTTAAACCATGTTAATATATTAAAATAGGATAGAAATTGTACCCAAATGATATCGATAATTTTGAAGATCGCTCGTATTTGCGTTCGTATTCTTCGTACACGCGCTCACTGTTATGTTTTTGCACAAACAAATGTGCATATACTATCTCGCTCGCACTTGCCTATGTCTATGATTTTGATTTATGTGAATTAAAAGCAAATTTGAGATATCTTCTCTATTTAATAGTCAATCGCTTTGAAACTTTCAGGGTCATTAAATTGGCTTACTTCTTATCTTCCTGTTTAATTAAGAAGTGTTTTATTGAAGATCGCGTCTGATAATCGTTTTTTGCGATTGGCAGGCGAAAGAGGCGTGGCATCTAAAATTTAAAACAAACTTGATCTGCGCCCGCTATCCAGCAACCTACATACCAAATTTGAAGTCTCTAGCTTTTATAGTCTCTGAGATCCTTTGGCTCAAACACACGGACAGACAGACGGACATGGCTCAATCGACTCGGCTATTGATGCTGATCAAGAATATATATATACTTTATAGGGTCGGAGATGCTTCCTTCTGCATGTAACATACATTGCACAAAACCATTATACCCTTTTTGACCATTTTCAATGGGCACGGGTATAAAAACGGCATCAAAATATCTTGCGTAGTTTACGAGATATTAATTAATGCCACAAATACTGGTCAAATATCTACGTACCAAGTTTGAAGTCTCTAGCTCTTATAGTCTCTGAGATCTAGACGCACTTACAGACGGACGGACAGACGGACATGGCTATATCGACTCGGCTGTTGATGCTGATCAAGAATATATTTTATGAGGTCTGCCACGCCTCCTTCTGCCTGTTTCGCACATTTTTTTTTATGACAAAGCTAATAGACCCCTGTACTTTTTTTAAGTACGAGGTCTAAGAATGTGCAACAATTAGCAACAACAACAATGAAGTTTGACTTATGGTCCAGTAATAATGAAGCCTACAATAAACAGCTAATCAGAAAAGAGCTCTGTGGCGCAGTGTGTTGAGCGTCCATTTTTTTTCTAAAATTTTCATTTGGGCCATGGGTCGCGGGTTCGATTCCCGTGCAGGACAGATATATTTTTTTTTTTAATATATATTATTAATGTTTAATGTTAAATTTATTATTTATTTATATTTTTTATATTATTATTATTTATATTAATGTTATATTCACATAAAATAGAAATATCTTAATTAAAAAAACAATTTAAAGGATATCTCAACCAATCTAACAGAATATGCATATAGGATTGTCCTATACATTCTGACCAAGTTTGGTTGAAATCGGTCTTATATATCATATAGCTGCCATAGGAACAATCAGTCAAAAATCAAGCTTTAGTATGAAAAACTTTTTTGTTTATTTATATATCTCTACCAATTCAACAGAATATGCATCTGGGATGATCTTATACAATCTGACCAAGTTTGGTTGAAATCGGTTGACTATATCATATAGCTGCCATAGGAACAATCAGTCGAAAATCCAGCTTTAGTATGAAAAGCTTTTTTGTTTATTGAGATAGCTCAACCAATCTAACAGAATATGCATCTGGGGATATCTTATACATTCTGACCGAGTTTGGTTGAAATCAGTTCACTATATCATATAGCTGCCATAGGAACAATCAGTCGAAAACCAAGCTTTAGTATGAAAAGCTTTTTTGTTTTATTTGGTTGAAACCGGTCTACTATATTATAAAACTGCCATAGGAACGATTGGTTGAAAATGTATACTGAGTATTCAAATTTTTGTTGTTTCTGGAGATACCACAATCAGACTCGCAGATTGGGAATTTTCTATTGTCTTATACCTCCTGAAACAATGTTATATATGTACAGATTTATATTATTGTCTTTAAACCAGGAGTTGCTTTTCCATAGTAAGTACGGGGTCTCCGACAGTCGAGTATGCTCGACTGTAGCACCGCCCACTAGTTAATATCTTTGCTAATACTAAGGATGACATGCTGCAGCTGCATTAAATAAAAACAAGCGGAACAGTCGAGTGCAATCGACAGTAAAATACCCTGAGCCTATGCAAAACACAGCAAGTTCGATTAAGATATCTCTAGAAAGGGCAATAATTTTTATACCAATCCTTAATAATCGACCAATCGTTTCTATGGCAGCTATCATACATATATGGTACAAATGAGTGTATGTACCAACTTGCACGATATCATTAAATTTTTTAGATACATTAAAAGGAATAAATAAAAAAAAAATGAAAATTAAACTATAGTTGATCATCACAACTGTAAGGATAAATAAATGCACACACATAGATTAGTCGAGCTTCTTTTGTCTTAATTTTTTATGTCGTTTAGTTATTATATAATTTAATAGTCTTACTCGCAGAAATGATTCCTGTTTCTTTAGGCGCTGTGTACACACTGAACTCCATCTATGTCTGTCTCTCCTTCTTTTTTATTGTTTTGGAGTTGCCAGACTGCTGGTGTACATATGCTTAAATATATTATGGGTAGTCCTCTGTTAATTTAATCTATAATACAAATACATTTAAATGTTCTCTTAAATAGTCAATAACGACTCCCTTTTAACTGACTTCAAATAAAAGCTCACTTGGTGTTGTTCCCGTACTCCTATGTACAGAGTTGTTCAAAGCAAATTCTATTTCTGGGAATACATTATCTAAAGACTTTTAAGTTCCTGCGCTTGTTAATTTAGTTAACATTGCACTATGGGGTATTTGACCAGTTTTGGCATTAATTCAATTTTCACTAGTATGCAAATTTATGAATTTTCAACTCTAACCCATTTTAAACACATCAAACTGTTATGTTACATACCAGAAATGTTAACATAACAGTCCAACATTAAAATATTAGTTGTTAAAGTCAGCTGTTGCAACCGAAGACAGCATGCTTTCATTAAGTGTAAATTTTAAGTGCATTTTCAAATTGAAACAGAGCAAAGAAAATCATTTTAAAAATTAAAATTTCAATTGGATATTAACTGTTTGGGTCTATAAAACGTGTTGCTGCTTAGATGTTGTTGATTCTGTACTTGTCTTTTTAATAATTTAATTTAATCTCTATTCAGAACAGTTAGTCTCAAGGTGCACTTTTTGAGAATTTTAATTTTTTAGGAGCTTACCTCACAATTTCATATGCCGATTTGTTCGCTTGCCGTATGGGGAGTTCGGACTGTTTCTCTTGGCATTAATTAATATCTCGTAAACTACGCAAGATATTTTGATGCCGTTTTTTTTCTTGTGATATATACACCATAAGAAGTATTCTGGAAAAGTGGGCGTGTCACCACCCCCGCCCTCATTTTTTTTATTTTTTTAAACTAACAAGTTAGTTATTGCAAATAACAAGTTTTGATTCTATATATTACTAGCATTATAAAGAAAGCGTAGTTATTATACATTGAAAGTTGTAAGTTAGATGGCTGTGAGCACAAAATTAAAAAAAAAACAAGGGGACTCCGTCTACAGTCGAGTGTGCTCGACTATAGAATACCCTGTGCCCTGGCTCTCCGATAGGTCATACGTATGTGCGCTACGTTAGGCATGCCGAAGGTGTGATGATGCGGCATTAAATTTTTAACTAATTGTTCGTATTACATCTATTTGATCTAGTGAACCGATTTAAACCAAATTACAAATTCTGAATCTGTGAGTTTGGCTGACTTATCTCTAAAAACAACAATAATTTTCGTACTTTATCTTAAAATTCGATCCTATGGCACCTATTTGATATCAGATTTCAACCAAACTTGGTCAGGATGTAGAATACCATCCCAAATGCGTATTCTGTTAATTTGGTTGAGATACCTCAAACAACAAAAAAGTTTATCATACTAAAACTTGATTTTGGACTGATCGTTCCTATGGCAGCTATATGATATAGTGGTCCGATTTCAACCAAATTTTATCAGGATATATAGGACCATCCCAAATGCATATTCTATTAGTTTGGTCGAGATCTTTCAAACATCAAAAAAGTTTATATTCGACTGATCGTTCCTATGACAGCAATATGATATAGTGATCCGATTGAATAAATTGTATTTAATTTAATTAAAATAGTAAAGAGTAAATCGAAATCGTAATCGTAATCGTTGAAATCGAAGTTGCTCATGCCAAGAGTAGCCATCAACTAAAATTTGCTCAGCTTCTTGAAGTCCGGCAACACCAAATAATCTCTCCCACTCTTCTCAATCATCGAAATCAGCTGTTAAAGGCTGCTGCATTGCGCGCGGAATTTACATTTAAATGCAATGCTTTAATATTTGTGATTCTTTTTGCATGATTTGTTAAGCATATAAATACAATGATAATAAATGAAAACCGATTGAACACATGTTCGAGCTTACTAGCTTATTATTAAACATAATAATTATTATAAATTCAGAGATTTCAGTGTTGTAAAATGATCTGTCGTCTCTCCTGCAGGAGAACGCATAGCACTCAGCTTTTGTCGAGGTGCAAAATTATAAAGTGGCATTTATACATATCGCTTTTTGCAATGCATACTAATATCTACATACATATATTTTAACACAATCGTAAATATGTATTATTTTAAACCATGTTAATATATTAAAATAGGATAGAAATTGTACCCAAATGATATCGATAATTTTGAAGATCGCTCGTATTTGCGTTCGTATTCTTCGTACACGCGCTCACTGTTATGTTTTTGCACAAACAAATGTGCATATACTATCTCGCTCGCACTTGCCTATGTCTATGATTTTGATTTATGTGAATTAAAAGCAAATTTGAGATATCTTCTCTATTTAATAGTCAATCGCTTTGAAACTTTCAGGGTCATTAAATTGGCTTACTTCTTATCTTCCTGTTTAATTAAGAAGTGCTTTATTAAAGATCGCGTCTGATAATCGTTTTTTGCGATTGGCAGGCGAAAGAGGCGTGGCATCTAAAATTTAAAACAAACTTGATCTGCGCCCGCTATCCAGCAACCTACATACCAAATTTGAAGTCTCTAGCTTTTATAGTCTCTGAGATCCTTTGGCTCAAACACACGGACAGACAGACGGACATGGCTCAATCGACTCGGCTATTGATGCTGATCAAGAATATATATATACTTTATAGGGTCGGAGATGCTTCCTTCTGCATGTAACATACATTGCACAAAACCATTATACCCTTTTTGACCATTTTCAATGGGCACGGGTATAAAAACGGCATCAAAATATCTTGCGTAGTTTACGAGATATTAATTAATGCCACAAATACTGGTCAAATATCCCATATTGCATTTGTCATAGGCATCTATTTATTCTTTCGACCTGTCCATTTGCTAATACTAATACTTACACAATTGGGCCTTTGCACATATTTTTCATTGATTCTCGCTTAGCTGATTTGTGTTTACGGCAACTATTTGGGCCACAGGTCGTTGACAGAGGGCAACTAGGAGCTAACGGTTCCATTGGTCCCCTAGATCGTTGTTGATGGGCAAATAACAATTATCATGTGATCCATTCATTAGAAAGACACTGTGTATCTGAATTGCTACTGAACTTTCAGTAGATATGTACATAGTATGTAGCTGTTTCCCAAAACTAGTTATCCGAATGTGGAAAGTTGTTTGCAGCTTGCAATTGCTGTCACTTATGCTAATTCAGCTGCGACTACGATCAGGAACTGCTTTTTTTCCGTCAAATCTGGCAGCGGTAATTTTGCCTTTATTTACTTGAACAAATATATGTATGTAAATTTGCACTCATGATAATAAATCATGACGATTAATTTATTTGTAAAAAATACGATTTAAACTTGCAAAATGCATCACTTAAAAGAAATAATCGAGACGCTACCCGTGTCTACTGATTTGCATGTCTAAGCCGCAATTAACAAAAATGTATAACATTAAACAGGGATTTTAGCAAAAAAAAACATATTTTCTTCTCAATTTCATTTATGGCTCTTTTTACTTTCGTTGCAGATTTTTGTTTACATAGTTATATTAGAAAAAAATGAAGTCGAACCCATGGTCATTATTGACCGGCGGTTTAAGCTGCTTAAATATCACTGCCTTTCTGTTGCTAATTTGTGGCGGTCAAACAGTGGCTCAATCGAATTACGTACAGCATGGTGATAGCGGCAACTACACCACAAACGGCCTGCCAGAGGAGGCGACACTGGATGGAAAGGTGAGCGGTACTCTTTCGCAGTACATACAAAAAGTAATTTTTAAGTATTTGCAGTCACATATATAATATCGAGCCTTATTTGCGAAAAAGACGTAAGCGCCAAAAAGCAAATTTTACAGGAGTTTTTTTTAAAATTATTTTAGATTTAGTTCGTGTGTCGCTTACGTCATAATTGAGTACCCAATATCTCTAAAAATATATACATATGGGCAATTCTCCAATGTCGAATGCGACATTCGTACGCATTCAAAGTGAAAAGAAACATACGCTAAAACATTATTTTCTTTTGACAAAAGGCGAAACGTATAGCTCTTGATTAGCACTATAATTGGTGTTAGTGTTTATTATTTGCAATTGTTCGTTTTCTAGAGAATTTAAAAAAAACAAGGTATTCGCACGCGACTCAGACAGAAGTCGTTTTTACGGCGACCAGTCTTAACACTGATTTCAGCGAAACCTGGAATAACATTTAAATGCTGCCAATTTAAAAATGTACTGGATTGATTTATCTTAATAATGCTTTTTATGTGATTCAAAAATATTCGGTAGCTTATTTTTTATTTAATTTCAATCAGAGTCGCACGCGACATGTCGCATGCGACATTTTGTTCCATGATATATTTATGTTGTTTAGGTCTCTCTGTTATACCCGTGCCCATTGAAAATGGTCAAAAAGGGTATAATGGTTTTGTGCAATGTATGTAACAGGCAGAAGGAAGCATCTCCGACCCTATAAAGTATATATATATTCTTGATCAGCATCATCTTTCGCCTACCAATCGCAAAAAACGATAATCAGACGCGATCTTTAATAAAACACTTCTTAATTAAACAGGAACATAAGAAGTAAGCCAATTTAATGACCATGAAAGTTTCAAAGCGATTGACTATTAAATAGAGAAGATATCTTAAATTTGCTTTTAATTCACATAAATCAAAATCATAGACATAGGCAAGTGCGAGCGAGATAGTATATGCACATTTGTTTGTGCAAAAACATAACAGTGAGCACGTGTACGAAGAGTGCGAACGCAAATACAAGCGATCTTCAAAATTATCGATATCATTTGGGTACAATTTCTATTCTATTTTAATATATTAACATGGTTTAAATTAATACATATTTACGATTGTGTTAAAATATATGTATGTAGATATTAGTATGCATTGTAAAAAGCGATATGTATAAATGCCACTTTATAATTTTGCACCTCGACAAAAGCTGAGTGCTATGCGTTCTCCTGCAGGAGAGACGACAGATCATTTTACAACACTGAAATCTCTGAATTTATAATAATTATTATGTTTAATAATAAGCTAGTAAGCTCGCACATATGTTCAATCGGTTTTCATTTAATATCATTGTATTTATATGCTTAACAAATCCTGCAAAAATAATCACAAATATTAAAGCATTGCATTTAAATTTAAATTTCGCGCGCAATGCAGCAGCCTATAACAGCTGATTTCGATGATTGAGAAGAGTGGGAGAGATTATTTGGTGTTGCCGGACTTCAAGAAGCTGATCAAATTTTAGTTGATGGCTACTCTTGGCATGAGCAACATCGATTTCAGTGGTTACGATTTTCGATTTTCGATATACCATTTTAATTAAATTAAATACAATTTATTCAATCGGACCACTATATCATATTGCTGTCATAGGAACGATTAGTCGAAAATAAACTTTTTTGTTGTTTGAAAGATCTCGACCAAACTAATAGGATATGCATTTGGGATGATCCTATATATCCTGATAAAATTTGGTTGAAATCGACCCACTATATCATATAGCTGCCATAGGAACGATCAGTCCAAAATCAAGTTTTATTATCTTAAACTTTTTTGTTGTTTGAGGTATCTCAAGCATACTAACAGAATACGCATTTGGGATGGTATTCTACATCCTGACCAAGTTTGGTTGAAATCTGATATCAAATAGCTGCCATAGGATCGAATTTTAAGATAAAGTTCGAAAATTATTGTTGTTTTTAGAGATAAGTCAGCCAAACTCACAGATTCAGAATTTGTAATTTGGTTTAAATCGGTTCACTAGATCAAATAGATGTAATATGAACAATTAGTCAAAAAGTTAATGCCGCATCATCACACCTTCGGCATGCCTAACGTAGCGCACATACGTATGACCTATCGGAGAGCCAGGGCACAGGGTATTCTATAGTCGAGCACATTCGACTGTAGCCGGAGCCCCCTTGTCTTAAATTATATATCGAAAAAAGCTTGATAAGCTTGCTTTAAATTAAAAGTTCTATATAATTCTACATATTAAAATGGTTCATGTTACAATCTTACTATCTTACTTAGTGTGATCGTTAGAATACTAACGGTCCATTTTTAAAACCAATTTTTAAGGAAATGGGCAAAAATATAGAAAAATTTAGTTTATTTCAATGTAGAATCGATATGCTCACCATAGTAAATTTCATCTAGCGTATTGCTTAAATAAATATCTTGAATACATTTCTGAAAGAAAATTTCACAAGATGTGAATTTTTGATCAATTTAACGTTTTTGGCCGCGGTTGACATCTCTGTGGAATTGCCCATATGTACAATCAAAATTTAATATTTTGGGTGCAGATGCTGTTGGTATTTATAAACACATTTACATAAGAAGACAAGTTTCGGATAAATGTCGCTTACGTCGTTTTCGCAAATAGGGCTCGATTTAGTAAAAAGGCTCTGACAACTTAGTCCTCAGGGGTTTTCTAACCTTTTTTTTTTGCCATTTCACTGGCAATTCCTCCTCGATTTTCGCAATTCTTCAAGGGATCCTTAACGTTTCTTTCAGAATATTTCCCAAGGAATCCTCTAGCTTTTTTTCCTGAAAATTTCCCAGTGTGTGTTGTTGTTTTTTTACTACATCTATATTTATTTATTAAATGTCAACTAAGAACCATTGACCAATATAAAAGTAAACTAGTGGGCGGTGCTACAGTCGAACATACTCGACTGTCGGAGACCCCGTACTTACTATGGAAAACTCCTGGTTTAAAGAAAATAATATGAATCTGTACATATATAACATTGTTTCAGGAGGTATAAGACAATAAAAAATTTCCAATATGTGAGTCTGATTGTGGTATCTCCAGAAACAACAAAAATTTGCATACTCTATTTCAGCTTTATAATATAGTAGACCGATTTCAACCAAATAAAACAAAAAAGCTTTTCATACTAAAGCTTGGTTTTCGACTGATTGTTCCTATGGCAGCTATATGATATAGCAGACCGATTTCAACCAAACTCGGTCAGAATGTATAAGATAACCCCAGATGCATATTCTGTTAGATTGGTTGAGCTACACTGCTGGTCATAGGTTAGACGCAGCAATTTTTTTTTTTAACAAACTGTTCTATTTACTATTTGGCATGTTTTAGATGTCCAAAATATTTTTTATATCAAAGTTCGATTTTTGTTCGAAAAACATCTGCTCATAGTTGGTTGATTTGCTAAAACATAACTGTGCATTCGAAGACTCTAGAAATTTCAATGCAATCACTTGGACTTTCGGTTGGTCATTGAAATACATAGACGCACTTCACTTTTATAAGTCTTGTGTTAATAAGTGCAATTATTTTAATTAAACAAAAACTAAAAGTTAAGAAATCAATTGTTTTCGACCAATATTTGAAGAAAAAATGGGAAAAGCTACTGTATTGAGCTTATTAGAACGTCAGAAAATAGATTTTTTCCACTCACAAGGACTATCGAAGCGAAATATTGCCAAACGGATAAAGCGCAGCTCCAGAACTGTTGACAGATATTTGAAAGATCCGTAGGCATATGGAGAACACTTCAAAGGGCGAAAAAAAACACTAACTTCCCGAGAAGAACGTAAAATTGTTCGAATTGCTTCCAACTCAACAAAGTCAGCAGCTAAAATTAAGGAATTAGCCGGAATAAACGCAAGCCTTTTAACTGTTCAGCGTATAATCAGAAATGCAACACATCTTAAGCGCTTTAAAATCAAGAAAAAACCACCTCTGGATGCTAAACGCAAGGAAAAACGGCTTCAATATGGGAAAGAATACAAGACGTGGACTTTTCAAACTGACACTCGACTTAATGATTGGCGTTCGGTTGTCTTTACTGATGAAAAACGTTTCATTTTAGATGGCCCTGATGGCTTTCAATACTATTTTCATGATTTGCGGAAAGACGAGCTGTATTTAAGCCGCCATCACAGCCGAGAAGGTGGAGTCATGGTGTGGGGTGTCATCACGTTTTACGGAACAATTGATTTAATTTTTATTGATCAGAAGATGAACGGTGAGCGCTTCAAAACATTGTTGAAATCCGTGTTTCCAAAACTTAATAATCTCTTCGAACGAATATCATGGATTTTTCAACAAGATAATGCTCCTATTCATAACGCTTGAGTAGTTAAGTCATTTATTTCGAGTCAAAACGTTAATATCATGACTTAGCCACCATATTCTTCAGACCTTAACATAATTGAAAATGTTTGGGGCTGGCTTACACGGAAAGTATATGAAGGGGGAAATCAATACGAAGATAAGGAAACATTAACTGCAGCAATTAAAATTGCTTGGAGCGAGATTTCGCTGAGCTACATAGATTCCCTGTATAATTCTATAAAGGACCGAATATATGAAGTTATAACGAACAAAGGAGGCAGTACTCATTACTGAAGTATTTTTTTTTTTTGGAATAAGTCAAATATTTACACTAACTAAAAACTAGATTTCAAAATAAGTTACTTTTCTTCCAAAAAAATTATTTGTTTAATTGCGTCTATTCTACTGACCAAGAAAAAAGTGCCTTACTTTAAATAGCTTTAAAAAAATATTCGAAAACACAATTTACTTTAGATTTGTATAATCTTTCGAATAGTATTCTTGAAGAATCATTGAATAACTAAGGTTTTTGCATATACATTTTTTTCAACTGTGTTCAAAATAAAAGTTATAAAATAAATTTTAATGCAAGTAAGGGCGCGTCTAACCTATTGACCAGCAGTGTATCTCAATAAACAAAAAAGTTTTTCATACTAAAGCTTGATTTTCGACTGATCGTTCCTATGACAGCAATATGATATAGTGGTCCGATCGAATAAATTGTATTTAATTTAATTAAAATAGTAAATCGTAATCGCTGAAATCGATGTTGCTCATGCCAAGAGTAGCCATCAACTAAAATTTGCTCAGCTTGTTGAAGTCCGGCAACACCAAATAATCTCTCCCACTCTTCTCAATCATCGAAATCAGCTGTTATAGGCTGCTGCATTGCGCGCGGAATTTACATTTAAATGCAATGCTTTAATATTTGTGATTCTGTTTGCAGGATTTGTTAAGCATATAAATACAATGATAATAAATGAAAACCGATTGAACATATGATCGAGCTTACTAGCTTATTATTAAACATAATAATTATTATAAATTCAGAGATTTCAGTGTTGTAAAATGATCTGTCGTCGAGGTGTCGAGGTGCAAAATTATAAAGTGGCATTTATACATATCGCTTTTTGCAATGCATACTAATATCTACATACATATATTTTAACACAATCGTAAATATGTATAAACTCAAACCATGTTAATATATTAAAATAGGATAGAAATTGTAGCCAAATATCGATAACTTTGCCTATCGCTCGTATTTGCGTTCGCACTCTTCGTGCACGTGCTCACTGTTATGTTTTTGCACAAGCAAATGTGCATATGCTATCTCGCTCGCACTTGCCCATGTCTATAATTTTGATTTATGTGAATTAAAAGCAAATTCGAAATATCTTCTCTATTTAATAGTCAATCGCTTTGAAACTTTCATGGTCATTAAATTGGCTTACTTCTTATGTTCCTGTTTAATTAAGAAGTGTTTTATTAAAGATCGCGTCTGATAATCGTTTTTTGCGATTGGCAGGCGAAAGAGGCGTGGCATCTAAAAGTTAAAACAAACTTGATCTGCGCCCGCTATCCGGCAACCTACATACCGAATTTGAAGTCTCTAGCTTTTATAATCTCTGAGATCCTTTGGCTCAAACACACGGACAGACGGACATACGGACAGACAGACGGACATGGCTCAATCGACTCGGCTATTGATGCTGATCAAGAATATATATATACTTTATAGGGTCGGAGATGCTTCCTTCTGCCTGTTACATACATTGCACAAAACCATTATACCCTTTTTGACCATTTTCAATGGGCACGGGTATAAAAAGACGCTCAACACACTGCGCCACGGGGCTATTTTATGATCAACTGTTTATTACTGGACCTTAAGTCAAACTTCATTGTTGTTGTTGTCTAATTGTTTTGTAATTGTTGCTGTTAAGGTAAAGCAAATATAGGCAAATTTAGTTGATTAATATCTTAACTGTTTATTATCCGATCGCAATGAAATTTTCAGCATAGTATTGGCTATCGTCTATGCTTAATTAGAACGTTCTATCTTTTAAATTGCCTTAATAATTTAGATTTATTTGATTTTAAGGCGTTCAAGGGGGCGTGGCCAAAATCTAAAACAAACTTGATCTGCTTGTAATATAGACGGACCTACATACCAAGTTTGAAGTCTCTAGCTCTTATAGTCTCTGAGATCTAGGCGCTCTTACAGACGAACGGACAGACGGACATGGCTATATCGACTCGGCTGTTGATGCTGATCAAGAATATATATACTTTATAGGGTCTGCCACGCCTGCTTCTGCATGTTACGCACATTTTTTTTAATGACAAAGTTAATAGACCCCTGTACTTTTTTTAAGTACGGGGTCTAAAAATATGTAAAGTAAAATTAAGCAATGTATAAATTAAAGAAAAATTTAGTAACTATTTAAATTTAACTGAAAGGATAAAAGATAAAATTCAAAATGAATTAAAAAATTCTGGGGGTATTCAAAAAATTATTAAATGATCCAACATTTGTTGCAAGGATTGTAGAAAACCAAGAAAAACCCAAAAAGATCAAAAAGTATTAGTAGTAATTATTAATAGCAATACACAAGTATTAGAATAAGTAAGGTCAGGAGGGGAGAGAGAGTTCTGAAGAGAAAACGTTTTAAGTGCTACTATAGCTGGTGCACAAAACACGAAATGAGCTGTGCACAGCGTAATTGGATGGGCATGTAGGTAGAGTTAATAGCTGAAAGTTCCTTGTAGCTTCACTCAGAAGTGAGGCGTTCTAAAAGAAAACCTAATTATGGCCTATTACGACTAAAGGTCATAAACATACACTTAGAACAATTGAGTTACTTATCGTTTAAATCGACTTGCAGACAATTATGAAGAAAGGGATCTGTGTATGAGAAGGTAAGCCTAACATCATCCGCATACATTAGAATAAAAAAAAAAATGAGACAGAATGTTGGGTAGATCATTAATAACAAAGGGGGCCCCGCCCCCTGCTCGCTTTGCTCGCGAGGTGCTCGACTGTAGGATACCCTGTGCCCTGGCTCCGTTAGGCACGCCGAAGGTGTGATGATGCGGCAGTAACTTTTTGACTAATTGTTCGTATTACATCTATGTGATCTAGTGAACCGATTTTAACCAAATTACAAATTCCGAATCTCCGAGTTTGGTTGACTTATCTTTAAAAACAACAATAATTTTCGTACTATATCTTAAAACTCGTTCCTATGGCAGCTATTTGATATCCGATTTCAACCAAACTTGGTCATTATGTATGGGACCATCCCACATGCATATTGTGTCAGTTTGGTTGAGATATCTCAAACAACAATAAAGTTGTTCGTACTAAAACTTTATTTCGACTGTGGCAGCAATAAGATATAGTTGATCGATTTCAATCTCAAACAACAAAAAAGTGTTTCGTTATAAAACTTGATTTTCGACTGGTCGTTCCTATGGCAGCTACATGATTTAGTAATTCGATTTCAACCAAATTTAGTCAGGACGTATTATACTAATCCAGATGCATATTCTGTCAGTTTGGTTGCGATATCTTTAACAGCAAAAAAGTTTTCGAGACTAAAACTTGATTTTCGACTGATCTTTCCTATGGCAGCTATATAATATAGTGGTCAGATCGAAATTTTAAAACAAACTTGATCTGCACCCGGTATCCAGGAACCTACATATCAAGTTTGAAGTCTCTAGCTATTATAGTCTGTGAGATCCTTTGGCTCAAACACACGGACAGACTGACGGACATGGCTCAATTGACTCGGCTATTAATGCTGATCAAGAATATATACATTTTATAGGGTCAGAGATGCTTCCTTCTGCCTGTTACATACATTGCACCAAGCCATTATACCCTTTTTGACAATTTTCAATGGGCACAGGGTATAAAACGGGTAAAAATAAAGG
Source organism: Drosophila rellima (assembly GCA_035043635.1). Lineage (NCBI taxonomy): Eukaryota > Metazoa > Arthropoda > Insecta > Diptera > Drosophilidae > Drosophila > Drosophila rellima. The sequence continues at coordinate 28,565 of JAWNMV010000771.1, forward strand.
TCCTAAGTGACTTCCTTGAGGTACACCAGAAGTAATGTGAAGCGAACTCGAAATGGATGATCTAAGAAGCACTTTTTGGGTCCTACCTTTTATTTATTATTTGGACGTTGATGTACCAAACGAGCAGTACACTCAAGTGGCCCAAACGACACCAAGCACGGGCTTGTTGACGCGCGGACAAACAGACAAAGACAGTGAAACATAGTACTAAAATTTTTTTTTTAAGTACAAAAACATTAAACATTAAATTAACTACAATCTATCTAAATGCGAAATTATTACAGTGTTAAGAGAAGGAACGGAAGAATTATTTGCTATAATATGGGAGAGATTGTTATAATTAGAGCATAGAACTCGGAAAGGTTTATGGATAGCATAGTTAGTACTACAGGAGTGAAGAGAAAGAGGAAGAAAATTTCTAAAAGTTCTGATCGGGACAGCAAAACTAATTTGGCTAATTAATTCAGACGAATCAATTTCACCATTTATTAGTTTATGTAGAAAGACTACACCAAGCATTATTCTCCGATCAGAAAAAGAGGGGAGATTTAACAATAAAAGTCTACTTCTGTAAGGAGGCAAGCGAATGTTAGTATTCCAGTTAAGACCCCGGAGGGCGAAGATCAAAAATTGTTTTTGTACCGATTCTATTCTGTCTTGATGAATCTTATATTGGGGATTCCATATACAAGACCCATATTCCAGAATAGGTCGAACAAGTGAAGTATAAAGCAACTTAGTAATATAGGGATCGTCAAATTCTTTCGACCAACGCTTTATGAAACCCAAAACGCCAAAGGCCCGATTGGCAATAGAAGGAACATGCTTATCAAACTTCAGCTTCGGATCCAGAAGAATACCCAAATCAGTAACCCACATTATACGTTCAAGCGGTTTACAATTAAGAACATAATTAAGCAAAAAGGGGGTTCGCCTACTAAACGACATAACTGTACATTTACTACAATTAAGATTTAATAAGTTTACTTTGCATCATGTCTGAAAACTGTCAAGATCAGTTTGCAACCTGACACCAAGAAGATTGTCAGTGGCCGACATAGCTTAACATCATCGGCATACATCAAAACCTGAGAATGATTTATTACAGAAGGCAGGTCATTTATAAAAAGCGTAAATAACAAGGGGCCAAGATTCCTTCCTTCCTTGTGGTACACCAGAAAAAACTTGAACAGGTTTAGATACTAAACCGTTAAAGAAGACTTTTTGGGTTCTTAAATTTAAATAGCTTGAAATTCAAAGTATTAGGTTATTTGGAAAACCTAAAAGATGGAGTTTATGCAATAAAATATGGTGATTAACGGATTCGAATGCTTTACTAAAATCAGTGTAAATAACATCAGTTTGCATTTTATTCTGAAAACCCTGTATAACAAATGAGGTGAATTCTAATAAGTTAGTGGTAGTAGATATATATTTCACAAACCAATGCTGGCAGGGTGAAATTATAGATCTACAAAGATATTGCAGCTGAGAAGCTATTAGTTTCTCAAAAGTTTTAGGAATAGCAGACAACTTAGATATACCTCTATAGTTAGTGACATCAGACTTATTTCCTTTTTTAAGTAAAGGAATAATAAATGATTCTTTCCATATTCTAGGGAAAGAGCATAACTCCACAGAAAGTTGAAATAAGTTATACAGTGGTTTCAAAAGACCGTCAGCACAGTACCTAAGAACACATCCTGGTACTCCGTCCGGTCCCGGTGAAAATTCCGGTTTTACGGCCTTCAAATCATTTAAAAGCGAGCTTTCAGTGATTAAAGGTCCAAAAATACAATTAGAGGCATTTACACGATAGGGATAAGGCGAGCCCGATTGATCAACTTGAACGCTATATGTTGTTTGAAAAAATTCCGCAAATAAATCGGCCATAGCCTGATCTCAATCAGCGGACTTATTTTCAAAAAACACGGTAGATGGAAATGTTGATGATCTTCGCTTAGAATTGACAAATGAATAAAACTTTTTAGGATCCCTTTGAAACTGCAATTTGCAACCTCTATGGTAATCTTCATAGCAGTGGTTATTTAGAACAGAAAAATTAGAACGTGCAATCAGATATCGAGAAAGATCCAAGAAAGAGCCGGTTTTCTTGAATTTCTTATACAATCTTGATTTCCTATTTTTCATGTTAGTTAATTCCCTTGTATACCAAACAGGTTTCTTAGATCTGCCTGGAGCACACAACGGAACACATAAATCAAGTAAAGAGTTTAAAGTTGAATAAAAAATGGAAATTGCAATGTCCAAATCCCTGCACTCGTACAGCCGGGACCAGTCAGTCAGTAATAAGAGCTGAGAAAGTCTGGAAAAATCGGTTTTCCGAAATTGACGAACATACTTTGTAGGCCTACCACCAGAACTAACCATACGGACTGGTAAGTCCATCAACACCTCTAAAGTCGGATGATATTGGTCCTCTGGAAAAGATATGGGATTAGTACGAGAGACAGATAAAAAAGCGGGATCCAAAACAAAAACAAGATCAAGCATCCTGTTCAATGAATTCGGGATATCATTGATCTGACACAATGACATCCCTAACACATTATCCAGAAAATCATGTTGGGTCGTGGAAGTCAGAACGTTTGAGTCGGGACAAGAAATCCAATGTGTTCCGGCAATATTGAAATCACCAAGAACATCAAGAAAATCACGATCAGAGAGCATAGATAGAACAGAATGAATAGCAGAAGCATGCAAAGAATAGACTGAGTTGTCTGAAGAAGGAGGGATATAAGAACATGTTATATAAATATTAATGCCACTAATGCTAATTTTGACTGCAACAAATTCAATATCAGTAGAACAGTCGGTTACTACTACTTCCGAAAATAAATCAGCATCAACAGCAATAAGCACACCTCCACCAATACGTGGGGTACGATCCTTTCTATAAATAGAGAATTTGTTAGAAAGAATTTCAGAATTATGAATGTCGGGCCTTAACCATGTTTCAGAAAAGGCAACAACATTAAAATGAAAGGACAGGCTATTTAGATAAAGATTACTTAGTTTGCTACGAAGCCCTCTAACATTCTGACAGCTCAGAGAGAGGGAGAATGTTAGTTTTTTGAACTATCAGAACGCAAACGAGCTTGAGAAGGTCTAACAGATATAGATGAAGAAGTAGACAATATAATCGGAGTCCAATTTTTCTTTTTCACTATGTATTCCTTTACAATTATGTGATCAGACCAGAAATCTTTACAACAAATTTTGTTAAAATGATTGGCCTGAACACTTATTTTAAACGACGATATCTCCCGAAGATATGAAAAATTTAATTTCTCCACCGTAATTTTGGCATCAGATTTAGCTTGAATAAATTCCAAGACATCTTCAGATGTGGTATCAGGGGACAGCCTAGAAAAAAATTTGTTTTTTTGGTGGAACACCTACAAGGGTCTTTTTATCAGCAGCAGCAGTAACTTTAGCAGACGCTACAGCGCTAGTTGATTGACCATTTGGAACATTAGTGGTATCAACGCTGTCATGTGGAACAACGCTGACAGCCACTGAATCAGAAACTTCTTCGGTGTCAGAAGGAGCAACATCCATTGATAATGCAGCACTATCAGAAGGAACAGTGTCCATTGACAATGCACCTTTATCAACCCTACTGACAGTCGTATTAGTAGAAGGGGTGGAAAGATTAATGAGGGCAGGAGCGGATGATGTGGGTGAAAATGGGGGAACCGAAAGCTCATTTGGGCCAATAGACAGCCTAAAATTGACCTTTTTGCGCTTTGGAGACTCATTTAAGAGTTTCATGCCCTTAAAATTGGCATCCAAAGCTGAGAAGCTATTCGACAACTTTTTAAACTGTCCGAAAAGATCCCCAAAGCCTCTCTTAGTCTGCCTCATAAATCCCATCATGTCCCTTTCAACGTCCCTACATGATTCACATGTCCACTTTAAGCCCGAATTGAACTGAATTAGGTCGACAATTCGGCCGTTAAGGCCAGCACATTTTTCATGTGAAATATTATCACACAGCCAGCAGCAAACAAAACCCATCTTTACATTTGCTCGTACCTGGCAATTTTTATTATAACAGACATCCATTTTTAAATAAATAAAAATAAAGATAAAATAAAACAAAAGGAAAAAAAATAAAAAATTAAAGGAAAATTGTAAAAAAAATGTGAACAATATGAGACACTCTAGGGTTAATCACTAAAGATCCTGAATTGTTGAAAGAGCGAGGGCGAGCGCGAGCGCGAACCGAAAGCACAACGGGATCTAACCACAGTGAAAAAACAGAAACACCGCGACCAACACCAACAACAAATCAAGTTGAGAGCGATGGCAAAAGAGCGCGATGAGCGACGTTAGAGAGCGAAAGACGAAATGCACAAGCACAAAGTAAAACAAGGGGGCTCCGGCTACAGTCGAGTGTGCTCGACTGTAGAATACCCTGTGCCCTGGCTCTCCGATAGGCCATACGTATGTGGGCTACGTTAGGCATGCCGAAGGTGTGATGATGCGGCATTAACTTTTTGACTAATTGTTCGTATTACATCTATGTGATCTAGTGAACCGATTTAAACCAAATTACAAATTCGGAATCTCTGAGTTTGGTTGACTTATCTCTAAAAACAACAATAATTTTCGAACTTTATCTTAAAATTCGTTCCTATGGCAGCTATTTGATATCAGATTTCAACAAAACTTGGTCAGGATGTAGAATACCATCCCAAATGCGTATTCTGTTAGTTTGGTTGAGATACCTCAAGCAACAAAAAAGTTTATCAGACTAAAACTTGATTTTGGACTGATCGTTCCTATGGCTGCTATATGATATAGTGCTCCGATTTCAACCAAATTTTATCAGGATATATAGGACCATGCCAAGTGCATATCCTATTAGATTGGTCGAGATCTTTCAAACAACAAAAAAGTTTATTTTCGACTGATCGTTCCTATGACAGTAATATGATATAGTGGTCCGATTGATTAAATTGTAATTAATTTAATTACAATAGTAAATAGTATTCGCAATCGCTGAAATCGATGTTGCTCATGCCAGGAGTAGCCATCAACTAAAATTTGCTCAGCTTGTTGAAGTCCGGCAACACCAAATAATCTCTCCCACTCTTCTCAATCATCGAAATCAGCTGTTAAAGGCTGCTGCATTGCGCGCGGAATTTAAATTTTAATGCAATGCTTTAATATTTGTGATTCTTTTTGCATGATTTGTTAAGCATTTGAATACAATAATAATAAATGAAAACCTATTGAACATATGTGCGAGCATACTAGCTTATTATTAAACATAATTAATTATTATAAATTCAGAGATTTCAGTGTTGTAAAATGATCTGTCGTCGAGGTGTCGAGGTGCAAAATTATAAAGTGGCATTTATACATATTGCTTTTTGCAATGCATACTAATATCTACATACATATATTTTAACACAATCGTAAATATGTATTAACTTAAACCATGTTAATATATTAAAATAGGATAGAAATTGTACCCAAATGATACCAATAATTTTGCCTATCGCTCGTATTTGCGTTCGCACTCTTCGTACACGTGCTCACTGTTATGTTTTTGCACAAACAAATGTGCATGTGCTATATCGCTCACACTTGCCAATGTCTATGATTTTGATTTATGTGAATTAAAAGCAAATTTGAGATATCTTCTCTATTAAATAGTCAATCGCTTTTAAGCTTTCAGGGTCATTAAATTGACTTACTTCCTTTCTTCCTGTTTAATTAAGAAGTCTTTTATTAAAGATCGCGTCTGATAATCGTTTTTTGCGATTGGCAGGCGAAAGAGGCGTGACATCTAAAATTTAAAACAAACTTGATCTGCGCCCGCTACCCAGCAACCTACATACCAAATTTGAAGTCTCTAGCTTTTATAGTCTCTGAGATCATTTGGCTCAAACACTCGGACAGACGGACAGACAGACGGACTTGGCTCAATCGACTCGGCTATTGATGCTGATCAAGAATATATATACTTTATAGGGTCGGAGATGCTTCCTTCTGCCTGTTACATACATTGCACAAAACCATTATACCCTTTTTGACCATTTTCAATGGGCACGGGTATAAAAAGGCGGGTGGGAAACCTTTACGATCAAGTTTAATAGTAGTTCCCCAAGTAGTATTTTAAATTATAAAATGTATTATACATTGGAATTGGTGAAAAATTGTATCACATATTCTTTACTCCTGATGCAGACCTGTGGAACAGCTTAAGTAAAGCAGAAAACGAAACGATTAGATTTGCTGATCAAATTTTCATAATGGCAATTCTTGTTGCGCAAGATTCACGTAAAATGCCGAATGCCAAACTTTTTTTTAAGAATAAGTTATACATACAATTTAATATCGTTAGTCACCAAATTATATATCAGAAATTATGGGAAAATAATTTGTTTTCGCCACTAGACCTTTACTCTGAAAGAGGTTTTCTTTTGGAAATTACCAAAAATTGTTTAATTGCCTATACCATGCCTCAGTACCATGACCAAAATAATAAAGAGAATGAGAACACATTAAATCAAAATCCGTTGCAGGAAAACCCTAAAAGTTTAGCTCATTTGAATAAATTAAATACCGTTTTCTTACAAAACCAAAACAAACTGCCCGGCAGCACTGGTTATTTCTGCAACGCGAGAAAGTTACAATGCCAGAATTGTTACTTTGTTAAAAGGTTTTCAATGTGCATACCGCAAATTTAAAAAAAAAATCAGATTTAAATCTAAATTAGTTTTGGGAATATGGTAACAATTTAATTAGTTTGTATTGCCACGAAGCAAATACAAACATTCTGGCTACACTAGTTATTTAACAAACATGAACTAAACAATATTGTAATAGTGTAATATTTACATTAATATATGGGTGTTTGGTTCAATTTGATTATGATTTATTATTTTTAAATGTATAGTGTATTCAAAATTCAGGTACGTTGCGCAGAAATCTACTGTACGTAATATTGAGAAATATTAGTGTATGTGTGTGTAAAGTGAATGAGAACGAACTCTGCTGGCACAAAAGCAGAGCGCGTCGAGAAATCATATAGCCAGACAGAGACTGATTGTATGTGTGCATCTTACAATAAGTATGCGCATAAGTATGGGTTGCATGTGTCGAATTGAGAAAATTTACAACATTACATTGCTTCTTTGATGTCATTTTGATGTTGTATGCAAACTCTCATACCCTGTAAATGTTACATTTCTAATATATATTTTACTTAATCGTCAACCATAATAAATTTATTTATTATTCGATTTCTTATGGAAAAAATAATGAGAATAACAATTTTTGAGGGTAAAGGCATAGCTGTGCGAGCTACGAGCTCGGACAGTCGACTGAAGCGGCCGCAAAAATTCATCAGGTCCCCGATGAAATTTTCTAAGGGGGACTCAATCTCAAGACTTTTGCATGTGCCATTTCGTTTGTATGGGATGAGTTCTCTATAGGTTATTTGCTTAGTGGTGGGACATAACTAAAACAGTGTAACCATGTACCTAAAACTTGTGTCAATATACCTAAACCGTGCATGGTCACTCTGTCGAATCAGTGTATTTGGCTTAATTTTTCACTAGACACACGCGAAATAATTGGCAGCAATATATTCCTGAGCTGTGAGTCAGCTGTTCTTTCAGTCCACAAACGCAATCGATAGGCCATTTTTCGATTTCACGATTTGTGGAGTTCGTTTATGTTGCTGGATACTCAAGAAACGAAAACGTAAAATTAAAATTCCTGGCACAGTTTTTTTATATGAAGTTAGATAGGAATTTTTATTTTCCGCTGTGCTGGATACCCAGCTTTAAGTAAAGTTTATATATTCAGTTAACAGGTAATATTGACTAATATTCGACTACAACACTAATAGCAACCCTAAATATGTACCGATCTTACAGTAATCGCAGTTTTGAAATGTTTTATTTGCGGTAAGCACATTATGATCCCGCATGATGCTGTAAGCATGCATAGGTTTATATTCACTTAACAGGTAAAATCTTGGCGAAACTAATTTTCACAGATACATACACTCGCCAGAAAAACTATGACTGACACATAAATTTTAAATAATTCTAGTAAGTTTTCTTTTTATTATGAATTTTCATAAAAAGTGCCTAGGAAAGCTACGTTACTATATCGCCCCTTGATGTTTCTTTCTCGCAAATATGGGTTCACCCAATATTTGCGCCGTTTGCGTTTCTGCTCTTCTTCCGCCTCTTTCAGAACAGTATATAAGTGGACATTAATCCCATAATTAGGGTATTTGTCGCTGCCACTTCTCATATCATGTTCATTTGGTCCATTTTCTCACTTTTGTTATTCGCAATTTTATTTATTTGTTTGTTGTGCACAGTGACCCAACAGTGTGACCAGTCAACTTTTCAGAGATTTTTGGTGTTATGCTGTCACACTGCAGTTCGTAAGCCAGATATCAAAACATTGAACATTTTGAGCCCTCAAATTGTTTTCAGCTACTGAGTACTTTGCTTTAGTATAAAATTTTCAAGGTGAAAAAATATTTATAATTGAAATAACAAATCATTTATTTTATTTGATCATCAACCGTAATAAATTTGTTTATTTAACGATGTTCTTATCGTAAAAACAAAGTCCCTTCAATTAGGTCCCCGGCAAATTTTCTCAGGGGGACTCAATGTAAGGTCTTCTGCATGTGCCATTTCGTTTGTATGGGGTGAGTTCCCTATAGGTTATTTGCTAAGTACTATAACATATTAAAGTTTTGTAGTGATTTGAGGTGTGCATTTTTTTCAAATTGACAAAGAAATATTTTTTACCTGTAACTTTTTACCTATGTAATTTAGAAAAAAGCCCTTCAAAATTCCTTTCAAACAATATATGCAACATATCTGTAGCTTCTACGGTAAGTGTGACAATTAAAGCGGGTTTTAGTGATTTTCCGCTAATTGAGCGGTTTTTTTCAAAAAGTCGTAGAGCAAACATTTCTAGTTTAACGATCGGGAATAAGTCCACATTCACACATTTAAGCTATATCAACGATTTTATACAAACAGACAAACTGACTTTTCATCTCATTTTGGGAAGGCCACTATTAATTTAAAATGTAATTACCTTTTGAGCCACAGGACGGCTTTTGATGATTGAGGTCTCATTCGACGCGTATAAAAAATTATGCCAAAAGGCTTTACCGACCTTACTTGCGGGAATCATCTAAATTTTGCCCCTCCCACTTCAACCTTATTATCTCATGATCCAGGTGAGTTTCTAAAAGTCTTGGCATGCACTTTTTTTAGTTAGAGCTATACCTTTTGATCGGTATATAACTCGACCTGATCGTACACTCATAGCAAATTTTCAATTCTTCCTGTCTATGTATACTAAAAAAACCTCTTTACGAGGTAAAAGTCTAGTGACGAAAACATTGATTCTAACATTTTTTTGAGAAATATCTCGACATTATCAATTCTTGAAATCGTCCTTGCAAGGACGAAAATAATGTTTTATTGACAATTGGTCCTTTGATTCTATAGAATTTTAAAAGTTCTGGGCCTAACAAGAGATTTGATACCAATATTGTCAGGATCGGAGCAAAAACACTTAAGCTATGCTAATAATGTTAAATTTCAAAAACCTAATTTTTGAATTGAAAGAGAGGGGACTAGGAATTGATTTTATAACTATGGTTTTTGGTGAAAACATCTTAGAATTGACCGTAGAATTCGACCTGGGGGTTTTATTTTTCGTGAAAAAAATCGATGCACCCTAGTGTGCATATTGATAACCTTCAAACAAAGTAAAATTTTCCAGTAGCTTATGCAATTTGTTGAGTTGCAGAAATAACTAGTGCTGCCAGACAGTTTGTTTTTGTTTTGTAAGAAGGCGGCTTTGAATTGATTCAAATTATTTGGACTTTAAGGTCTTACTGTAACGATTTTTTGATTGAATGCGTTCTTATTATTATTCCCTTTATTATTTTTTTTCATGGTACTTAGCAATTTCAAAAATGTCTGATATCTTCTAAAAAAAAATCTCTTTACTAGGTAAAATTCTAGTGACGAAAACATTTCCATGCCCCAAAATTTCTGATATTCAATTTTTGCTTAAAAAAAAATTTGGCATTCGGCACAGTGCACAATAAGGTCCCGATTCTTCGGGACAGTATATCCATAGTTATTTGAACGCCTTCCTTCAATTTACTTTACATATGTCTGCCTGTTTCTGAAACGTATTTGCAGGTAACCAAGCTGGATGACATAAGCCCCTTAATCTTTCTTAATCGTACGAAAGCTGCTCTTAACTGTGCATCCGGCTCAATGCAAGTAAGTTAACGATGACAAATGGCATGAATTGAAACCCATATTTGAGTTAAGTGTTTGTTCACCACAGGTTGATCTAAAATTCAACGATCCGTTCCATGGCATCATCCAAGCAGACTATGATCGCAGCAGTGCCTGTCGCGTCAGTGGCAAGGGTGCATTTAGCTATCGTCTAGAGCTACCCCTTAAAGGCTGTGGTACTGCTCAAGTAAGTCCTCAATGTACATAGTTATGTTGATCAATTTAAATCACTCATGGTCCGAATTGACTTTTATATTAATAGAATCCCACACGTGTGTTTACGAACAACATTATTGTGCGCTTCCATGCTAATTTAGAGATGGATGGCGATGAGATTATTACGATAGTGTGCCGGTATCCGCCGCCAGTGCCTTCACTGCCACCCGCACTGCCAGCGCCTATGTATGTAATGAAAGACAGACTCCTTTTGCATTTTTTTAGGAACAATATTTGTATTTTTGCAGATTAAATCCTATTGCTACGAGTGCTGTTCTTCAGCCACCACTAAAGAGCATACAGATACTAATGATTATCTGTGCTATCATGTTCTTAACACTTCTTCTGTTGGGTCTAGCCGTTTCCTACTACTGTCTTCGTAGCCGGCCCATTCCAGTGGTGCGACGCCTACCCATGAGCATGGGTAGCGGCTCGGAGATAACCAAATTGAGTGGCAGCAGCGTTGGCAACATCAGTACCTTTGAGGGTGTAAAAATACCACGTGCTCATGCTGCTCTCCAGGCCGTGTACAGTTCTTCTAGTAGCGAGGGAGTTCTCATACCTTCCGATTATCCCAGTGAATCACATTCGGAGATTGAAGAAATTGACACCCGATCACTGCCATTCAGTTCAGCGGGTAGCTATGAAAATCGCGCCTTCGTTCAAGACACTTCAAGCATATACAGTGATCACTATGCCCCGTCGCAGGAAATACCTACAATTAACTCAGCTATGACATCCGTTTTGCGACATAATTCACCAATACAGGAAGTATTGACTAGTTCGCCCAAGTTCGATGTTCAGGTGCGTGTGAAGAAGTCACCGCTTCCAATTTCATCGCCGGTCACTTCGGACACTGAGAGTGTGTGCACTGTACGACCCGATCGAAACAATTTGTCGACAATTATGGAAGCTTATGAGGATCGAGAGAGTGTAATGACTGTGGATTCGTTGCCGCCGAATGTGGAGACCATGCAGTCACAATTTACCTACGTTCCTGAGCTACATCCGGCGCCAAACGCTTTACAGACACATTTTCTTTCACTTGTTGCCGAGCCCAAGTTCTCCGTGTACACTCGTACGCACCATGAGGTAGTGGACGGACGTCCAGAAACCTGGTCTGACTATACTGACGGGCCGGTGGCTAGCGAAACTACAGACTTATCGTCTGAGGCTCCCGACAGCCATGTCCACGACACAAGTAGCACCATGCACTACTACGAGGACGAGTCTGAGTTAGCGGAACAGATCGTTCAGAGTAAGCAGCGGCCAGTAACCTCGCACACCGTAGACGATGTATATTTGCGCACAGTTACTGAGAAGAAGACCATTGAAGATATTGAAAGTCATAAGCGACTTGTTACTGAATATAAGAGTAAACCCAAAGCTCCATTGACACCGCCTCCCTCGGAACTGGTAGATCCCAAATTCGATGTAAGGGTACGCAAGTATCCGAGCGAACGCGAGCAACAGCAGTGGGAGAATTTCTCTGATATTTCTAGCGCCTCAGGCTTTACACTGCCACCCAAGCTGGAGCGCTCAGTGTTGAGCTTACCAGCAGCTAAGCCGCCGTCGCAAATCCACGATAGCAATCTTAAGTTGACCAGTCCAGAACTAGTAGGAAATATGAAACCAATTGACATCCCACCGCAAGATAAGGATGTGCCCAATTGGGATGTGCTCATACGTATTCTGAAGGAGCCAGAACTGTCCGATATAGTTGACAACGTTAGTTCTGTACACAATATCAGCTACGACGATAGGGCCAAGTGGAAGAAAATCATCACCACGCAATCTTCACTGCGTACAATGCTTACCGAAGCGGTGGTTCGCGAAGACTTCGAACGCATCCGTCAGGACACCCGCTACGAGCGAATGTTTGAACCTCAGACGTGGGATGTCATTATACGTATCCTTGCTCCACCCAGTGACGACGAAACAGACGTTGATATGCGTGCACCCAAAAGTGGCAAGAAAGCAGTACCGCAGCCTTGGGATACTCGTTCTAGGCGCAGCTCCTTGCCCACACTTTACGAATACGACAGCGATGGTGGGTCCAGCGTTCGAACCATACGCAACGATTCAACATTGCCGCTACATGAAGGACCTGGAGTCGGGACTGGGCCTGGACCTTTTAGCATGCAACGATCGCGCCGCAGCTCACGCACCTCTTACCAAACGGACCACAATGATTTCCGTTCAATGTCTGAGGTGACCGTGGACTTCGGGAGACTACAACCCGATCAGCTGGATAATGTAAGCGACGCCAGCTCGTATTACCGAATGCAGTACTATGACGACGAAGACAGGCGCTCCTTTCATAGATCTATTAGTCATCCATCGCTTGCCCGCTCCGCCAGCGAATTCACTGAGCACTGGACAGCCCCTGACGAGATTGAGATCTCCTCGCCTGAAGGCACGCCCAGAGGTCATCGTGTGGTTCAGGTATAATCTGGCAGCAATATTATTATAAAACGATTATGTATTTAGATATTTTTCTCACTTTGATATATAAATTGCAGCCGCCACTGCTCATAAACGGACAGCCAAGTGATCGCATCGTGTCACAAACGCAAAGCGATTATGTGGAAACACACCGCAGCATCTACCAGGGTGAAAAGCAGTTGTCCCAGCCTGTACGAAAGTGGTAGACGGGCGATCCTTACATCGAGTCAATTATTTAACAAATATCCGACTAAACACACTTACACATCAGAGTATTTGTCACACATAATTGCTTTTAAAAAGGATAGATCTTAGCGTAATTCCGTTAACTGATTTAACCCAATTAACATTCTCTAACTACAAATTTAATATGTTTAGTAAATTACTTAAAGCAATTTGCTCACTTAATGGAATTACCGAATATAAGAATCTATATATTATATTATACAACTAACAAGAGTGCCAATCATAATTGCCTGAACACAAATTTATATGCAACTTACATGCATTTACATCAGAGATGGGCACGTTTATCGTAACGCAGTTAACTACTTACATAGACACAGTTGACGATCGCGAGACTGGCACTTGTTGCAATCGTAAACACTATAGTAAAACTATGAAATGGTTTTTTTTTAGATAAACATTTAAGCATAGCCTATTTTTATAATTCTTTTTTTTTATTGCTCCCTTTTCCTTTTATTATCTTTTCAAATTTGACTTGTTTTACCCGCCAAATTTTGACAACAGTAGGGGTATTCATGAAATAGATTCAGATTCTAGTTTGATTATATTTAAGCCAATCTTAATCAGTTTCAAGTACGACTTTTCTTGCATAGTGATTAAATTTCTAGCTCGAAGTAATTGATTTTGAATTTAAAAAAAGCGTGAAAACATAAAATGACAAAATAAAGGATGAAAGCGAACTTGCGAACTACATGATGGTAGCAGAGTTATACACCAAGTAGCAGCCTTTATTTTATGAAACATGCTTAGGTATCATGATACGACATAAGTCCCATTTACCAGAAAGATCGGAGGTATCACAAAAATTATCAAGGAGCAAGGGAGTCTCGTGAGCGTGCGCATTGATATGTAATTGGGTGAGCAACCAATGGCTTTGGGAGATTTATTTCTGCCTATTCGGCACCGCGATGTCGCACACACGATTTGCGAGCAAACTAACAACAAAAACATAGCAAGACATTTTTGACACTTAAAATTGATGACCGTCATAAAAACAGCAACAACGTAGCAAACACGCAGTGTGTGTCTTCGACATGCGCTGTCGGCGCGCGGCGGCGTTTTCTTTGCCGAATGAAAATGTAGTAGTTGTTGGATGTAGTGCTCCCGCTGCAGTAATCTAATCCAAATCTGCCTCAGAGCTGATTATTTGAAAACTTTAAATGTGATCAGATTTTCATTATTTTTTCTGCCCGCACTACACGTTTTGTATGGAGCACCTGTGAACAGTTGATCGACGAAATCAAAATCTATTTTAGTGCATTGATTTGAACAGCTGATTTCTCGCAAGAATGTCGTTACCTATCTCTAATTAAGAGTCCGACAGACGAGAACTTTTTAACCGACACATTTAACCGTCGGTTTTTCACCGATGCTCACCGATGAAAATAGAACACGTCCTATTTCTATCGGTTCTTTGTGTCGGTCAAATGCCTACTTGATTGAAACATTTTTGTATGAAATTGTTCAGAGTGTGACCAGGCTCTGTGAGAAAAAAAACCGATGGAATTTTGGTTTGAAACCGACGGTAAAAAGTGCTAGTCTGACGAACGCATTAACCTTATATAAATATCGATAAAAAGTATAACAGCATAATAACATTAATCAGTATAACATTTAGGAATGAAGAGAGCTCGTAAAAGACGGTCAAACCATTTTCCTAATGCTGTAGAGCTGGGAAAACATCGATGTTGGAGACATTCAAGATATTATGACGTTTTCTATACAAAAATTCGATTGTATTGATAGTATCGTTTTTTACCAACATCTATTTATTCAAATAACAGATGTGCTAATTTCAAAGTAGTTCCGTCTTTCAAGACAATATCAAAAAATTAAAATATAATAATTCACCGTTCAAATAGAAAACTAAACAAAGATTTTAAAAATTTGTCCGTAATTTGACAATTTCCAGCCGTCTAAAGCCAAAAGCAGTGATGCAAAAGCGCGGCCTCCTATCATTAACTGTCGAAATTGACACATCGATAGTGTAAGAATAAAATCAAAATTCGATATATCGATACTATCGGGAGTGGTCGACCCAGCTCTACAACGCGGTCAAAGCACTGACAAAACAGAAAAAAATAAATGAAATTGATCAGGAATCACAAGTTATGGACTATTTTAACCACAAATTCATAAAAGTTCTTCTGTTAAGTTTGTTATGTTTTGTGATGATTTGTAACACAGGTCGATATTTTTTACTCAAAAGTGTTCACAAAAATTAAAAAGCTGTCGGTATCGTGTGAACATGCGAAATTTTAAAGCGTCGGTAAGAAACCGACGTTCGCCGATGGAAATAAACAACGTCCTATTTTTGCGTCGCACAGTGGCGCCGTGGACGAAATCACGTTGCAAAGATCAAAAATTTCATGTTCGCAAACGAAGTTTTTAATAAACCCATTTCATAGAGAATTCATCAACGATTATAAATATGTAACCCTTAATAACATCATTTTTGTAACAGGTACAGATTTTCAAAGTTGACAGATTTTCAGTGTTTCAGAAAACACATAATTTTTAGGCCTCTTTCAGGTCGCAAAAACTAGGTAACCAATCGTAAATTTAAAATATATAAAATATTATTTTCTCTATATTTTCAAAATATGTTTATTGATTATTTCTTAAGCTTATTTCAAAATTTTAGCTGCCCGTTTTTGCCCCCTTTTTTAAAAAGTAAAAAAAGTCATGGTTTTAAAAATTGTGTTGCATACATCAATGCAAATTTCCGAAGAAACTTGTTGCTACGTTATTATTTGTTTAAGATATATGATTTATATTTTTCATTTTCTTATGTTTTAACTGACAATAAGTTTGATCTATTAGATTGAAAATTACATTTTCATTGGATTGCTTACCTGAGAACCACTGCCAAAGTCGGCTTCCAATATTTAGATACAGATACAGGATGCACAAACAAGTTACTCATTTAAATGATCAGGTACGCACCTGAAATAGTAATTACGTTGGCGTAAAAATAGTCAAACTTTCAATCCGAGAACAATATTGACTTATAGCAGGTAGGCCAAAATCGTATTCTGGCAAGTGCATAATATCAAAATTGCATAATTTGACCTAATTCCTATGGCAGCTATATAATATAGTAGTCCGATTTCAACCAAACTTGGTAAGAACGTATAGAACCATCCCAAATGCAAATTCTGGAAGACTGGTTGAGATATCTCAAACGAATCGCGATCCACATTTTGAAGAAAGTTAAAAATTAATAAAAAGAAAAAAAACTAAACTTATTTTTAATTTTTGGGTAGCAATTTTTAAATATAAAAACTCTAAAATAAAAACATTAAAAATAAAAAATCTTTAAAAACAATTTTTTTAACTACCATAAAATTTACTTTTTCACAAATTTTAACTTTGATAGCCTATAAGTAAGCTTATAGAAAGCTTAGCACCATTTTTTAACATTTATTCTATAGGCTGAAAAGTTATCTACTATATGCCGTTTAAATTATTTAATTAACTCATTTGGTTCAAAAGATATGATTTTTGCAACCTAAAAACTCAAACGGCGCCACTGTGCGTCGGTCAAATCGTGCCATTAACATCAATACGTTCACATTGCATTTTTTGGGTATTTTCTGGTGCTTTTCGGAAAAAATAAAGGGTGCATGGAGTAACAGTATGTTGAGTGTGACCAACTTCCCTAAGAACAAAAAACCGATGGGATTTTGGTTTGAACACCGATGCGATTGCTCTGAATGGCAAAATTCACCGTCGGTTAAAAAGTGGCGCTGAAAAAACCCTCGTGTAAAGCGCTTTTTAATGTGAACACTACCAGTCATTGCGAAAGATCATCGCAGAGCATCAGATTGATTGATGAAGCTCGGGAAAAATTAGCAAGCTCCACAAAATGAATAAAAACAAAGCCATGGTACTTTGTTATTTGTGACTCGATTGCTATGGTTGCGCTCCATTGTTAAATTTTTTTTAAATGGAAAATCCAATAAGGAAAATCGTGGATGCTCCCCCTTCACTATAAGTAAAATTCAAATTATCGAAGCAGCAAAAGCGCTTTGCATTGGGCTCATCATCATCTTCCTCTAGCAACCACAGCCCGATCTCCGCAAACGCAGCAAGTTCTGCTTCCCCTCTTGAATCCATTTCTTCCAGAAAAACAAAAATTGGTTTTCCAAAATAGCAAAATAAAAAATAGCAAATAGAAAACCAACTTGCTCGAAGTGCTTGTCACAATGGGATTGGCTTCATTTGATCTGCTTCAACTGAAACAGCTGCTCAAATAATTGATATCACAATTGTGACAACATTCCCAAAAAATTTGTGACATCATGTGAAAGTTCTGTTCACATTGGAGTGGCACATTTTTGTGACTCCAAATTGTAGTGACAAAGCCTTTGGTGTTCACATTGCCTTGTGACGTTTGATACTGCTTTGAGAAGCTTTGTGACGCAGTCAGAACACAGCATTATTGTTGTTAAAAGTCAGATTTATTTAGAGTTCATTAAATAATAAAGTGATTTACATAATTTATGGGGAAACCCTAAAGAGGAAATAATATATCTGAGCCTGTAACCATCACTGCTCTAATTTATTTTATTTAGGCACACTTGCCAAGAAAACTAAGCGTATTTGATCAATGCAAAACTTTGATTGTCAAAAAGTAATACTTGTCTTAATGATATTGTCTTCATGTTTTTTCTGTTAATGAATAACACCATAAATAATTCTAGTAATATAAGTGTAATATGCAAATTAAGTTGCCTTTTATTATACATATATTAATAGAAAATATTCTGCAGTCACAAGTCAAGCATGAAAATAATGTTTATTCCTTTAAATTTAATGTATGTTAATTGCATACTCATATCTTTTAAGTTACAATTTCCTAAATACACTCCTCATCTTTTGAATAGGACACCCCCCAAAGTGTGATTACCATAGCCCACTGCTCTTAAACAAATTTTTTTTATACCCGTGCCCATTGAAAATTGTCAAAAAGGGTATAATGGTTTTGTGCAATGTATGTAACAGGCAGAAGGAAGCATCTCCGACCCTATAAAGTATATATATTCTTGATCAGCATCAATCGCCGAGTCGATTGAGCCATGTCCGTCTCTCTGTCCGTGTGTTTGAGCCAAAGGATCAGAGACTATAAAAGCTAGAGACTTCAAATTTGGTATGTGGGTTGCTGGATAGCGGGTGCAGATCAAGTTTGTTTTAAATTTTAGATGCCACGCCTCTTTCGCCTGCCAATCGCAAAAAACGATTATCAGACGTGATCTTTAATAAAACACTTCTTAATTAAACAGGAAGATAAGAAGTAAGCCAATTAAATGACCCTGAAAGTTTCAAAGCGATTGACTATTAAATAGAGAAGATATCTCAAATTTGCTTTTAATTCACATAAATCAAAATCATAGACATAGGCAAGTGCAAGCGAGATAGTATATGCACATTTGTTTGTGCAAAAACATAACAGTGAGCACGTGTATGAAGAGTGCGAACGCAAATACGAGCGATAGGCAAAATTATCGATATCATTTGGGTACAATTTCTATTTATTAATATATTAACATGGTTTAAATTAATACATATTTACGATTGTGTTAAAATATATGTATGTAGATATTAGTATGCCTTGCCAAAAGCGATATGTATAAATGCCACTTTATAATTTTGCACCTCGACAAAAGCTGAGTGCTATGCGTTCTCCTGCAGGAGAGACGACAGATAATTTTACAACACTGAAATCTCTGAATTTATAGTAATTATTATGTTTAATAATAAGCTAGTAAGCTCGCACATATGTTCAATCGGTTTTCATTTATTATCATTGTATTTATATGCTTAACATATCTTGCAAAAAGAATCACAAATATTAAAGCATTGCATTTAAATTTAAATTCCGCGCGCAATGCAGCAGCCTTTAACAGCTGATTTCGATGATTGAGAAGAGTAGGAGAGATTATTTGGTGTTGCCGGACTTCAACAAGCTGAGCAAATTTTAGCTGATGGCTACTCTTGGCATGAGCAACATCGATTTCAGCGATTACGATTACGATTACGATTTACGTTTTACTATTTTAATTGAATCAAATACAATTTATTCAATCGGACCATTATTATTATATTACTATCATAGGAACGATCAGTCGAAAATAAACTTTTTTGATGTTTGAAAGATCTCGACCAAACTAATAGGATATGCATTTGGGATGGTCCTATATATCCTGATAAAATTTGGTTCAAATCGGACCACTATATCATATAGCTGCCATAGGAACGATCAGTCCAAAATCAAGTTTTAGTATGATAAACTTTTTTGTTGATTGAGGTATCTCAACCAAACTAACAGAATACGCATTTGGGATGGTACTCTACATCCTGACCAAGTTTGGTTGAAATCTGATATCAAATAGCTGCCATAGGATCGAATTTTAAGATAAAGTACGAAAATTATTGTTGTTTTTAGAGATAAGTCAGCCAAACTCACAGAAACAGATTTTGTAATTTGGTTTAAGTCGGTTCACTAGATCAAATAGATGTAATACGAACAATTAGTCAAAAAGTTAATGCCGCATCATCACACCTTCGGCATGCCTAACGTAGCGCACATACGTATGACCTATCGGAGAGCCAGGGCACAGGGTATTCTTTAGTCGAGCACACTCGACTGTAGCCGAAATGCCCTTGTTTTAAATTAAAGATTTAATTGCTTTGTTTTAACAAAATGGAATTCTTTATAATACATCTTTAATTAATAAAAAACAATTCTTAACCAAAATACATCAAATTGCGGGGCTCAAATATTGCGTTACTTGAATAGGACACTCAAACAAAAAAAAAACATTTTAGAAAACTCAGATTTTTTCAATATAAACATAACTTAAATATGGGGTAATTGGTT
This sequence comes from Drosophila rellima, assembly GCA_035043635.1. Classification (NCBI taxonomy): domain Eukaryota; kingdom Metazoa; phylum Arthropoda; class Insecta; order Diptera; family Drosophilidae; genus Drosophila; species Drosophila rellima. Next base: position 48,692 of record JAWNMV010000771.1, read on the forward strand.
TAATTTAGGAAAAAAAAGATGTTATTTTTAGTTATGCTTCGAGCCACCTTGACGTTCCAAAACTTCAGTCATCCGGCTTAAAAGGAATTGATACAAACTGGAAAAATAATTTGATGAGTTCAATTCTCAAGCTGATTCGATTGCTTTGACTTGTTCGTGAACACTGGAATATCGGGAACACTTCTGAGCCATATATTTGACGTTTCAGCCATCCCCAATCATTTTCGATTATATTTAAATCGGGTGAGTTGGACGGCCAGCTTAGTAGGTCCATATTTTGGCTTTCTATATAAGATTTTAAAACCGGAGCTGTATGTATCGGCGCATTGTCATGTTGATATATCTATTGTAGAGGTCCAAAATGGTTAAGCAAATATTAAAAAGACTCTTTCAATATTTCATTGTAACACAACGCATTCATCGTTGATTATAGAAACTTTAGATTGGAGGTGCCATAGTAGAAAATGGCCCCCGACACCCCAACACCTCCAGCTTTCGTATGACTGTCCAATTGATGGGGTTCCTTGTGAAGATCATAGAAATAGTAACTATAACCATCTGGGCCTTCTAAATTCAACTTTTTTTTCCATTGCGAAGTCCAGATCACACTCTCGCGAAAAAAACTTAGGCGTTGTGCTTTTCTTGCCGTTTATGGGGGGCTTCTTCTTTATTTTTAACCTCCTTTGAAATAAAGCTATTCAGTGAATAGGCTAGCCTTAACATTTTTAACGAATTTTTGCCACAGAGTCATGAGAATCTGCTGCTTTTCTTAATATGAGGCGTCCATCCACATTGGTAAGCAAATGCGGCCTTTCACACTTTCCATATACAGACCTATTACTTAAATCTAAGTCAGACCAGCGTTTTTTACCGAAAATTTTTTTTTGAAACCGACGGTGTCGTCTGAGCACTCAGAATTTTTTTGTATCGGTCGAATGCCTACTAGGTTAAATCATTTTTTTAATGAAATTGTTTCTGTGAGATCAAAAACTGATGCAAATTATGTGAATTTACCGAAGGTGACCAAATGTCGGTTAAGAAGCGCTCGTCTGAAGGGAGCATTAAGAATTCTGATATGGCATGTATCATCTACTTTTTTTATTATTTTTTTTGTCGTGATTTTTGGAATTGATAGGCCAGACTCCTTGTATGCCTTTATTTGTTCTTTTTCCTTCTCGGCTAAGGCTTTTCCTCGACCAATTTTAATTTGACATTAAAGACAATCGTCGAAGATCACACAGAATTTCGATCAACGAAAACTGTGTGAGCACCTGCAATGGAGACGATCAAACTAAACATATGTTCTATTCAAGTGACACAAAAATATTGACTCAATTTCAAACGAATTCCAACATAAAGCCAAAAAAATAATATAACGGCTCTTTTCCATAGTTTGTTGCTGAAAGAGATATGTAAATAGTTACACAAAGACAACGTACAAGAAGCGGAACAGTCGAGTGCAATCGACAGTAAGATACCCCGAGCCTAGGTAAAACGCAGCAAGTTCGATTAAGATATCTCTAGAAAGGGCAATAATTTTTATACTAATCCTTAAATATCGACCAATCGTTTGTTGATGATCGTATGATAGAAGTGAATGTTTGTACCAACTTGCACGATATTATTAAATTTTTAAAAAATATTAAAAGGAATAAAAAATAAAACTAAAATTAAAATATATTTCAACGCCACAACTAAGACTCGAACCCACGACCTCTAACGCACGGGCTCCTATCCTTACCATCAGACCCATGGACCGATTGTGTTGGCGCTGGCAAATGTGTTATACATACATTCAGCAGACAATTTAAATAAACGAAAAACATAAAAATATGCATGTACCGCCCGGACTCGAACTCGTGTCTCATGCTTAGCATGCCGCCCACCTGTCACTTCGATCACTGTGCCGTCTAGGCAGACGCTGGCTAACTCGATATACATACATACATACATTCTGGCAGAGTAAATATAAAATGAATTATTTATTATTTTAATTATATATTTCCTTGCTGCTATAAACTTGTTAATATCTTCACTATTTATGAACCAATCCTGTTGAAAATTGGTGATTAGATGCTGGGCACGATCCTACACCCGTTGGCATAAAAAATATTTTAAGATTTAACCTATAACCCTAAATTAAATATGATGTCAGGTTTTTTGAATTACAGTGGGCGTTGTCAAATTTCAACATAAACTTGAGCTGCCTGACTTAATGGGGACTATATTCCAAATTTGGTGGTCCTAGCCCTTACCATCTCTGAGATCCTTTTGCTTACACGGACAGACGGACAAGGGTATATCGACTCGGCTGTTGATGTTGATCAAGAATATATATACTTTATGGTGTCGGAGTTGCTTCCTTCTGCCCGTTACATACTTTTAAACAAACTTAATATACCCGCTCAGGGTATAAAAATACCGCTATTTCATCATTTCGCTTTTGAGTTATAAGCAATTGTAAAGAGAGCGTACAGGGTGTCCTATTCAAGTGATGAGGAGTGTATTTAGTTGCAAAACATGGGAGACTACTCAATTGCATTCGTACAAATGATTTTAATATTTACTAATCTGATTAATATGAATATGTTATAAGCTGACATAAATAACAAAAAAATAGGCCATTACGCCGAAAATGTAATACATTTGTTGGATTTACTTAATTATATGCATAATAGAGGTCTGCATGAATAGCAAAAAACCACGTTCAAATGCACAATGCTCAAAATGCGTTGAGTGGATTTGAATGCGAAGCCGAAAAGGTTTGAGTGAGAAAGTGCGCTCACGTAAGACTCGGACGCACAACATGCGAACGAAAACAAACGATTGAATGAGTGGGAATGCGTGAGAAAAAGAGGCTGCGTTTTGAATGCATTCGAATGCCAAATCGGTTTTTTGTTGTTGTTGTCTTGTCGTGCTTAAGGAAAAATAGGAAAGGAAACAACAATAAAAACATAACAAAAACAACAAAATACGCATGCAAAATACATACAGCCTCGTCGCGACGACGCGTCGTCTTTTTTTTTTACTGCTGCCAGCGCAGAACAACTTGAGTAATTCGAGTGTCTTCGGCTTTGCCAAATTTTTCATTCCGTTTTACGCTTTATTTATTCTCACTCATTTCACTGAACGCCGTATGCTATGAGTCCCAGCACGCACTCATATTGATACCCATGCAATTCATTGTGTACCTCGCACTCAACTCAATTCAATTCGAATCCATTCAATTATACGTATGTTGTGAATGAAGCCATGCAGACCTCTAATGCATATTTTCGTGAATTTAAAAGTGAAATTAATTTTGTAAGGCTAGTTTTGTTAACAATGCATTTGTTATTTTTAATGCCTTAAGACTAGGGATTAATAACGAAATAAATATCTGTTTCTGTTGTCCGTTCCGAAACGAGAAATTCGGTAAAAGGTTCTATAACGATTTGTGGTTTCATTATCAATACGGGATAAGAATGCAATTTGAAATAAGCTCAATATTTAAATATACAAATTTTTATACATTACAGTAAACAATAAAAAACTTTTGGTTTACGGTTCTATCAAAATAATTTGGTCTCGGTTCCGGTATTATTCCGTATTTTAAACAATGAAACTCAATTTTACATACTACGCAATACATATTACGTAGAAGTATATTCATAATGCAACAATCTTAGTTGAACAAAACAAAAGTATACAAATATATAATCATTTACATAAGAACAGTTGCATATATTACTAGATTGTTTTTGCCTTACAGAAATGTGTATAAATAAAATATTACAATAGTACGCAAAGACAAGACAAAAATAAATAAATAAATCTACTAACAAATTGACTATTGTTTTGAATTAAACATCTTGAAGTTTATGCTAACCACAAAGATATCGTAAAAACGAACAAGATAGCGCCAATATTTTGTTGTCTGTGACAGTACGTCGATACATCACCTAGTTTCAACTTTAATCTCAGTAGCAACCTAGCAATATTTCAGTCTGCAGCTAGGTATCCTTCGCACCAGAACTCGTTTGGCTAGGCCTCAACTTCATATAAAAACGTTCACCCAGCACGCGCTGTGCTTGCGTGCCGTCGCAAATTTTTCTCCTGAACTTTCCCTTTACAGCATTTCCCATTGCCTATGCTCTCCTCTGTTTATCCAAATCAGCTCTGCATTTTCAAACAAGCCACAGATGATAGAAAATTGTTACCACTCATGTTTTTTTATGTTGCGTTGTCAATACATGGCGTACAGCCATGCTTCAGACCATACCAAGCCTAACTTTTCATTGGGTATAAATTACATTGTTATTGCAGAGTATGCCTCCCACTCGAACCGACGGTTTCGTCTGAGCAATCAGAATTTAAAAAGCGTCGATGCGATGAAAATAGAGCACTTAATTTTTCCATCGGTTTTTTGTGTTAAAGCATTTTTTTTTAAGAAATTGTTTCTGTGAGAACAAAAACTGATGCGAGAGCACGCCGCACACTCAGAAATTATGATATCCGAAGATGCTGTTCTGCGCGCCGAAAATTTGACGCAGCATGTTCGATTATGATATCTCTAGAAGGGGCAACAATTTGTATAGTAATCCTTCTATGGCAATCGTTTCTATGGCAGCAATCATACATATATGATATAAATGATTCTGTGTACCCACGATAACATTAAATTTTTTAATATATTGAAAGGAAAAAATAAAAAAATAAAATATTTTAAAATATATTTGAAAGTCACAACCAAGATTCAAACCCACGACCTCTAACGCACGGGCTCGTATCTTCACCATCGGACCCATGGGCCGATTGTATTGAGACTGGCAAATGTGTTTTACATACATTCAGGCAGACAACACGTGTCTCATGTTTAGCATGCCACCCACCTATCACTTCGACCACTGTGTCTGTTCAGGCTACGTCAAGCAGTTCAAAGAGAGAACAGATGTGACGTGAGCGAGTATGAGCTGCAGCAAAATCACAGCTATTTTCTCTCTCTCTATCTTGTATTATACTTTTGCTGTATTCTTTCGACGTTTGCTAATTTGGCGCGTGAAAAAACTCTTCCTCTTCCTTTTTTACATGCGAATCAGCGCACACACGAAATTTTGTAGATCTGATTAATTTAATTTAATAAAGTTATTATTAAGCAAGCCAGCTGTGTTTGTTTATTAGAATTTCTGGTTACTATTCGCCAACGGTGTGGAAGCTTCAAAGCCGCCACAGTTGACAAACTGAAGGCAGCATTTATTTTTAGAGCAGTTTGGGGCTCCGCCAACTTTGGTCGCAACCATAGTCAACATTTTTAGTGCCTCTTGCGAAGACCTTTCACATCGTCTGGACAGGATTTGTACTCTGGAATCGAGGCGGGATTTGCACTCAGGAATCTTGTGACCTACAAGTGTGTTTCGCAGTGTGCATACAACAGCGCTTCTCCCTAACCTCAATGGCAAGGTACGTGTAATTTATGTTTTAAAATTTAGCTAGGTGCAATCATGTATGAAAATGTCACGCATGTAATCGTGGAGCAACACGCATTGCTCAAATCATTGAAAAAGAGTTTGCAGAAATACAGAGGTGAGGCTACGTTGAGAACTGAGACACATTTAGCACCGAGACTTGAATCCGTGGCTAACTTGCATGACGACTTTAGGCAGAATCATCAAAAGCTCGCTTACGCTGGAGACAACGAGGTGGCCAAATCGAAGTACATTGAAGTACAGAGATCAGAGATTTGTTTGAGGAAACATACATCCGGGCAGTAGCAGAGTTAAAGGGTGAGCTCAATCTGCATCTGATACTAACCAACTAACAAGTGGCATGGAATATGCTGGAGGATTTCTACGACAACAAGCGTGTGCTGTTCCAGCACTACATGGAGGTTTTCGATCAACAATCACCAGTTCAGCATGACAACTTGAAGTCTTTAAAATGTTTCATACAAACGTATGGGTCATGTGTGAACTCCTTAGACAAGTTTGGAGTTGAGAAAAAACAGCAAACTTTGGTGCTTGTCTACTATATGTTGAAGAAACTGCCTGGTAATATAAGAGTGGAATAGAAAAATCGCTTTCCTCGCAAAGCTTACCTACGTTTGACGAACTTTGTAAGTTTCTTGATGTCCAATACCGAACTATGATGACGTCATAGTCGGGTAGTGGTGAAGAATCAGCGTGCGACTGCAAAGCAGTGCTCCGATTCAAACAAACAGAAGCAAGTCATGACGGCTTTCAGTGTTCGACAATCGAGCGTGTGCAGCAAGGAGGAACATCCAATTCGCATCTGCTAGGCCTTTAACGAAATGTCCCTGTCTGAGCGCAGGGAGACAGTATCAAAACACCGATTATGTTTTAACTGAATGCATTTAATCATCAGTCGGAAACATGTGGAAGTCGACGAAGTTGTATGAAGTGTGCTACTCTCATCTACCTGGACATGAAGCTTGATCACACGGATGCGCTCAGGAACGACCCACCGCGTCAGGACAAGATTTCTCAGCTAATATCAACTAATGTGATTAGTGGATCACATGTAGCTTTGTCGCTGACAAAGTTCGAAGTTTGGTTGCCAACTGCAATAGTCACCATCGACTCGAGCAAGGGTCAAGAATTGCAGTTCCGAGCCTTCTTAGACCAAGGTTCCCAAGCATCGATTATCACGGAACGCGCAGCTCAACAATTGCGACTCTCAAAGCAGAATTCTTTTTTTTTTTTTTTTATTTGGTCGTTGATGTAAACGAGCAGTACACTCAAGTGGCCCAAACGACACCAAGCACGGGCTTGTTGACGCGCGGACAAACAGACAAAGACAGTTAAACATAGTACTAAAACTAGTTTTTTAAATAAAAAACATTAAGCATTAAATTAACTACAATCTATCTAAATGCGAAATTATTACAGTGTTAAGAGAAGGAACGGAAGCATTATTTGCTATAATATGGGAGAGATTGTTATACTTAGAGCATAGAACTCGGAAAGGGTTATGGATAGCATAGTTAGTACTACAGGAGTGAAGAGAAAGAGGAAGAAAATTTCTAAAAGTTCTGATCGGGACAGCAAAACTAATTTGGCTAATTAATTCAGACGAATCAATTTCACCATTTATTAGTTTATGTAGAAAGACTACACCAAGCATTATTCTCCGATCAGAAAGAGCGGGGAGATTGAACAATAAAATTCTACTTCTGTAAGGAGGCAAGCGAATTTTAGTATTCCAGCTAAGACCCCGGAGGGCGAAGATCAGAAATTATTTTTGTACCGATTCTATTCTGTCTTGATGAATCCTATATTGGGGATTCCATATACAAGACCCATATTCCAGAATAGGTCGAACAAGTGAAGTATAAAGCAACTTCGTAACATAGGGATCGTCAAATTCTTTCGACCAACGCTTTATGAAGCCCAAAACGCCAAAGGCCCAATTGCCAATAGAAACAACATGCTTGTCAAACATCAGCTTCGGATCCAGAAGAATACCCAAATCAGTAACCGACATTATACGTTCAAGCGGTTTACAATTAAGAACATAATTAAGTAAATAGGGGGTTCGCCTACTAAACGACATAGCTTTACATTTACTACAGTTAAGATTTAATAAGTTTACTTTGCACCATGTCTGAAAACTGTCAAGATCAGTTTGCAACCTGACACCAAGAAGATTGTCAGTGGCCGACATACATAGCTTAACGTCATTGGCATACATCAGAACCCGAGAATGATTTATTACAGAAGGCAGGTCATTTATAAAAAGCGTAAATAACAAGGTGCCAAGATGACTTCCTTGTGGTACACCAGAAAAAACTTGGACAGGTTTAGATACTAAACCATGAAAGTAGACTTTTTGGGTTTTTAAATTTAAATAGCTTGCAATCCAAAGAATCAGGTTATTTGGAAAGCCTAAAAGATGGAGTTTACGCAATAAAATATGGTGATTAACGGAGTCGAATGCTTTACTAAAATCAGTGTAAATAACATCAGTTTGCATTTTATTCTGAAAACCCTGTATAACAAATGAGGTGAATTCTAATAAGTTAGTGGTAGTAGATCTATATTTCACAAACCCATGCTGGCAGGGTGAAATTATAGATCTACAAAGATATTGCAGCTGAGAAGTTATTAGTTTCTCAAAAGATCTAGGAATAGCAGACAACTTAGATAAACCTCTATAGTTAGTGACATCACACTTATTTCCTCTTTTAAGTAAAGGAATAATAAATGATTCTTTCCATATTTTAGGGAAAGAGCATAACTCCACAGAAAGTTGAAATAAGTTATACAGTGGTTTCAAAAGACCGTCAGCACAGTACCTAAGAACAGATCCTGGTACTCCGTCCGGTCCTGGTAAAAATTCCGGTTTTACGGCCTTTAAATCATTTAAAAGCGAGCTTTCAGTGATTAAAGGTCCAAAAATACAATTAGAGGCATTTACACGATAGGGATAAGGCGAATCCGATTGATCAACTTGAACGCTATATGTTGTTTGAAAAAACTCCGCAAATAAATCGGCCATAGCCTGATCTGAATCGGCGGACTTATTTTCAAAAAACACGGTAGATGGAAGTGTTGATGATCTTCGCTTAGAATTGACAAATGAATAAAACTTTTTCAGATCCCTTTGAAACTGCAATATGCAACCTCTAAGGTCATCTTCATAGCAGTGGTTATTCAGAACAGAAAAATTAGAACGTGCAATCAGATATCGAGAAAGATCCAAGAAAGAGAGAGTTTTCTTGAATTTATTATACAATCTTGATTTCCTATTTTTCATGTTAGTTAATTCCCTAGTATACCAAACAGGTTTGTTAGATCTGCCTGGAGCACACAACGGAACACATAAATCAAGTAAAGAGCTTAAAGTTGAATAAAAAATGGATATTGCACTGTCCAAATCCCTGCACTCGTTTATTTATTATTTTATTAAAATCAATGGCTTGGCGAATGCCCGCATCACAGAAGCATCGACAACAATGGAACTGAACTTCGGCTCAGTGCATGGCAGCAAGGTAAAATATGAAGTCATTGCCTATATTTTGCCTGAGGTAAGCAAGAAAATGCCTGAAAGTCGCTTGTCTTCATCAAATTGACCTTTCTTACAGCATCTATATATGTATAGCAGACCCTAATTACTGTATCCCACAAGGTGTCGATTTATTGCTAGGAACCGATATTTACGACGAACTTATGCTCAGCGACATTCATCGTGGGCCGAGCGGGTCACCTATTTCTCAAAACACACAACGAGAATACATCATTTCGGGCATCACCCTGTCGTTAAGAAGTCTTCGTCGATTACGAAGGTCAGAGTTGTGTTTGACCGCTCAATGAGTACAAGTAACGGGTTCATTGAACGATATCTTGGCTACAGGACCAAAACTTCACACCGATTTGCCTGCAATACTGATTAACTGCCGTTCATTGAAACATGTTTTCAATGCAGACGTGCAAATGATGTACCGTTGTATCGATATCAATAACGAAGTTGCGCAATATCAGCGCATACTCTGGAAAAGCAAACAAGAAGAAGGAATCGACGAATACTATTGCTCTACGGTGATGTTTGGAACCAGTTGTGCACCGTTCTTGGCGATTCGTGTCATGCATTAACTTGCAGCAGATGAGGCGTAGAACTTCCTATTAGCCGTAGATGTGGTCAAGCATCAAATGTATGTCGACTATATTTTGTCCGGAGCTGACAATTGGGAACAGGCTGATAATATCAAAAATCAAGTGATTAGAATGATGCATAGTGGAACATTCATGCTACGCAAATGGGCAAGCAATGACACATGACTGCTGAAGAATATTCTTCCGGAGCACTTGGAAACTAAGGGAATATTAGATTTACAAACGAGCGAAGGAATACGCGCCTTGGGAGTTTATTGGACTCCTCAAGAGGATTTGTTTCATGTCAACTTTGAGATAACAGCCGGTTTACCTACCAAGCGAATCATACTGTCTGTACTGTACGGTACTGTGCTGACTATTGCTCTGCTCTTCGACCCCATGGGTTGGTTAAGTCCCATAGTAATAACGGCAAAGATGTTGATGCAAGTGCTATGGAAGACCAAATTGAAATGGGATGATCATGTGCCAACGGAGGTGCAAAAGTCTTGGGATAAATTCATCAAGGATCTGCCTAACATCACCAGGTTGCAGGTTGCTCATCAACCAACATTGGACAACTGCACGTTTTCTGCGATGCGACTGCCGGCGCATACGGCGCTGCGGCGTATCTACGTTTACCCATGGAGAGTGGACATTATCATGTTGAATTGCTGCTTGCCAAAAGTAACGTTATGCCGGCGAAAATATAGCTGACTATACCTCGAGATGAATTATGCGCAGCCGTAGTCGCTGCCAAAATCTATAAATATTCTAAATATAATATGCGAATTAAGGCAAATCTTACAGAAAATGTGTTTTTGTCAGATTCCATGATCACGCTGGGCTGGATTCGAAGTGGTTCTGCTGGATTGAAGACGTCTGTGCCCAATTGAATAAACAAAATTTTGGAGTTGACAGAGGCTCGGCAGTGGCGGCATGTCGGTCCAGAAGACAATCCTGCAGATCTTTTAAGTCGTGGAATGCGCGCAACACAGCTGAACAAGTCTGCACAAACGGAGTGGCCTATAACCTATTAGAATCAGGATTCAATACACATTAACCTAGACAACGAGATGAGGAGACTGCAAAGTCATGTCCTAAAAGTTACAAAGGACGCGAGATCCTTGATATTGGAGCACACACGGCTCGTACGAGTTTTAACATAAGTGTATCGCTTTATTCAAAACTGTCGGATAAAGGATCCTGATCGTTCAGTGGATCTTACCTCTTCTACCAAGATGTCCAAAGGGATCAATTACGCAGTTCGGCTTACGCAGTTGTCGGCGTTCCCCGCTGAGTGTAAGGCCTTGTCTAGCGGCCAAACCCTTTGCATAGGACAGCTCACTGTTATCGTTAAACACATTTTTGGACTCAAAGGAGCACGTTATACGTCAAGGTCGCAGGCTGCGTGACACTCTATTGCCGGAAAATGAAAAGCATCCGTATATATTGCCTTATGAACACCATTTGACAGATCTAATCGTTCGACATAGGCATGCATCCACTCTTCATGACGGCAGTGCGCTAGCACTCAACTATGTGAGAAAGAACTTTTGGATCGTAAATGGTCGTAATGCTGTTCGGTTTATCATACACAAATGTATTATCTGATTCAAACAAAAGCCCCAATTTGCAATACAGCAAATGGGCTGCCTACTTGCTGCACGCGTATGCCCAGCTAAGGCCTTCTCATCTGTCGGCGCAGATTATGCAGAACCCTTTAGCGTGTCGTCTTCAAAAGGCAGGGGACGCACAGCAGTCAAAGGATATATCGCAATTTTTATCTGTTTAGTTACTAAAGCCAAACATCTGGAGCCTGTTGGAGATTTGTCGGTGGAAGCCTTTCTTGGAGCATTGCATCGATTCATCGGCAGACGTGGACTGTCATGACATCTATAGTGATCGCGACACCAATTTCGTCGGAGCTAACAAGAAACTACAGGCAGATAAAACGGCATACAAATCGTTCATCGCCAAATCAGTTGCACTGCAGCTGACTAACGAGGGTATAACTTGGCACTTTAATCCACCATCAGCCCCTCACTTCGGCGTTAAGTCTATGAAATTTCACATAAAGAGATGTATTGGCGAGCGAGTGCTAACATTCGAGGAATGGGCAACAACACTCGCTCAGATTAAGTCTTGTCTCAATTCAAGGCCTCTATGTCCAATTTCAAACGACCCGGATGATCTGTTTTTGCGCAACAATTCTGGCAACGTTGGAGCTCATAGTATCTGTCTCGCTTGCAGCGACGACCCAAATAAATGGCCATTGGGACGCATTTTAGAAACCCATGCGGGCTCCGATGGTCTCATTCGAGTCGTTACCCTTAGGTCAAACGGGGGCGTTTTAAAGCGACCTGTTTTTAAACTTTGCCCTTTACCTACGAAAGTCAATTGGCATGATTTGTCATGTCAATTTGGCTCGTGAAAAAACTTTTCCTCTTCCCTTTTTACATGCGAATCAGCGCACACACGAAATTTTGTAGATCTTATTAATTTAATTTAATAAAGTTATTATTAAGCAAGCCAGTTTTCTTTGCTTATTGGAATTTCTGGTTATTATTCGCCAACGGTGTGGAAGCTTCAAAGCCGCCACAGTTGATAAACTGAAGGCCGCGTTTATATTTCGAGCAGTTTGGGGCTCCGCCAACTTTGGTCGCAGCCATATCCAACAGTGTCGGTTAAGCAGATGCTGGCTAACTCGATATACATAAATACATTCTGGCAGAGTAAACATTAAATGAATTAATTAATCATTTTATTCTATTTCCTTGCTGCCAGAAAATTGTTAATATATTTACTATTTATGAACCAATCATGTTGAAAGTTGGTGATTAGGTGCTGGACATAATCCTACACCCGTCAGCATAAAATATTTAATAACTTAACTTAAAGCCTTAAATGAAAGGTAAAGTCCGTTTTTTTCGAATTACGCCCCCAACAGTGGGCGTGGTGAAATTTCAACATAAACTGGTATTGCCTGACTCTTTGGGGAGTCTTTATTCCAAATTTGGTGGTCCTAACACTTAACTATCTCTGAAATCCTTTTGTTTACACGGACAGACGGACAAGGGTATATCAGAGATGCTTACTTCTGCCCGTTACATACTTTTAAGAAACTTAATATACCCCCCACTTAAAAGTTTTGCACAGAAAAGTGTACAGAATTCATACAGCGTGCTTACAATTCTGCGATCCTAGTTCAATGTATAAAACCGCACGGCAGGCTCCGCAACAAACTCGAACCTTTTAGTGAGTTCGTCATAGGCTTCGGCTACAACTGTTCAGAAATGAATTTCTGCTGTAGGGAAATTCTGGTTCCCTAGGGAGCGGCAAATCTGCATTGCAGTAGAAATAGGATACCCTGTGACCTGACACTCCAATAGCCGCATACATATTTTCAAGCCGTTAGGCCCGCCGAAGGTTTGGTGATGCGGCGTTAAATTGCCGATTAATTGTTCGTATTATATCTATATGTTCTACTGAACGGACTTAAACCAAAGTCGATCATAAAATAAATAGCTATAAAATAACTATTTTGTGAGTTCTGTTGGGATACCTGAAAAAACAACAAACAATTTCATACTACATCTTAATTTTCGACTGACCGTTTTTATGTCAGCTATATGATATAGTGTACCGATTTCAACCAAATTTGATCAGGATGTATAGGAGCATCCCAAATGCATATTTTGTTAGTTAGGTCGAGATAACTCAAACAATAAAAAAGTTTTTTCATACTAATACTTGATTTTGGACTGAAAGTTCCTATGGCAGCTATGTGATATAGTGTAATAAGTGCTCTTCGAGCTGTTCATATATTTCTTTTAACAAGGGAGCTCCGCCCCCTGCTCGCTTCGCTCGTGAGGAGGTGCGGCTACAGATCCAAAGGATTTTCTGTGCCGTGTCGAGACTGTTGACGAAGCATGGATTCACTGGTATACACCGGATACCAAGCAACAGTCGAAACAGTGGATTTAACCCGGCGAAAGTGCTCCGAAGAAGGCGAAGACGGCCCCATCGGCGGGAAGGTGATGGCCACCATTTTCTGGGATTCACAAGATGTGATCTTCATCGATTACCTAGAGAAGGGCAAAACGATTACAGGACTCTATTATTGTGAATTTTTAGTCTAATTCGATGCTGAATTGCGCAAAAAACGGCCCTATTTGGCAAAGAACAAAGTGCAGTATCGCCACTGCATAATTGGTCGAATTACGATATGAACTGCTGCCCCATCCACCTTATTCTCCCAAATTGGCCCCATGCGACTTCTTTTTGTTCCCGAACTTGAAAAAATCACTCGCCGGAAAGAAATTTGGGTCGAATGAGGAGGTTATCGCCGACACAAATGCCTACTTGCAGACTTCAAGAAAACGTATTTTTTAGAAGGGTTAAAGAAGTTGGGTTAAGTGTATCGATTTAAAAGGAGACTATATAGAAAAATAAATCGTAACTTTTCCAAAATTTGCGTTTTTCTTTTGTAGGCTAAGTTTTTATCGGAAGGATCGAGTTGTTTTGTGCACTGCTTTAACTTCTGTAAAACCCTATGACAACCCTACAAAAGTTAGGATAAAAAAGAAACAAAGAAAAAATCTAACCAGCTTTTTGTGCAAACAAACGCCATGTCGAACTCTTACAGCTTGCAGCTTCAGGGACGTGCAACTTAATCCTAAAAACTTCTGTGCACCGGCCGTATAGAATTCGGTCAGCACATGCCTGCAATCCCGGCTGGGCCGCTTAGGGTATAAAAAACCGATTGACCGTTAACTGAACATAACATACCTAGAGGCGGTCTTGGGAACTTATATCATAAAAAAACGCTAGATCTAACAGAAAGTCCGGACTTTTTAAGTGAGAAACGAAGTCATCAGATTCTGAGATCGAAAAGTCGTTGCAAGCATTTCCTACGGATAAGTCAGCGAACTTCGGTCTACATGACCAAATCATTATATTTCGCTTCCACTTTTTTTAAAAAGGCATTAAATTTTCTTTGGCCTAGCGCATTGTGGTCGCCTCCAATTTTTATTGATTATTTAAATACATATTTGCATAATTCTTGAAATATTTAATGATTTAATAAAAAAAGGGGTTGTTTGTGTAAGATGCAGTGAAATATGGGCACATCTATTCCATTTTCATAATTCTTTAAATATTTAATGATTTAAAAAAAAAGGTTTGTTTGTGTAAGATGCAGTGAAATATGGGTACATCAATTCCATTTTTAAAACAATATCCAACGAGCTCTTCAATTTTGCCGGTCATCATGTTGGCACCATCAGTACATATACAACTGAGTTTCGCTTTATTCGCAATAGATAAAACTCTTTCCATTAACGCTTCGTAAAAATGTTCCATTTTCGCATTTTCATGCATAGCAACGGTCAGCACGCAAATTATTAGTTGACTTTTCGGATTTCAACATAGAAATTGTCATTGTTTTTATCATTTTCTTTATTGTTGTTGGCATCCTTTTCTGATTCAAAGGAATCAGCAATAATTTTTTCGAAAAGTTTTTGTTTCAGCTCCAATATTAATTTTTCCTTTTCATTATTTTAATGCCTTTTAATATAAAACTCATTCTTGCGTGCAACCATTTTATTGCAGACCAAGCATTCTGCTTTTAAAAAAAAATTTTCAGAAAATAAATAATTATATTAAAAAAAATGATTTTCTGAAGTTTTTTCAGTACATAAAATAGTCAATGCGCATCAGTGTTGCGAATTCGTCCTTTTTGTGGACAGATCTGTCCTTTTTGAAACTGAGTTTTCCGGAAAAAATGTTAAGCGTCCCCTATCCGAAATAAATGTGTTTAGAATTTTATTTTATCCTTTTTAAATTCTAAGTTGCTCATAGAATTTATCAACTACAACTATGTGGCATCGCTTTCATATTGATTTTCCGTTTTATTTGTGTGTAATCGAAATCGGAAGTGTCGAATTCAATTAATTGCGCTTTAAAGTTTCAACATGCCGAAAGAGGTTTGCAAACAAACATCTACTCCCCCCTCAGATCCTTCGTCAGGTTAAGAAGGAAACGAATATGATGATGATGAAGATAGGGACGACGGTATTGGCTGTGCTTCTTTTGTTTCTTCTTGAAGATTTGATGTGGTTGGAGCTTCTGGTGTGTAAGCATTGGCGAAAATATCGGGCTTTAATAGGTCAACTAAAATTGCCTTTTCTACGCCGTTGACCTCAACGATGTACACTTTGACGTCTGCTCTTCGGACAATTTTGTAAGGTCCAGTGAATGGATGCTCTAGTGGTTTTTTGACATGAACGACAAACTTTAACACATGCGTGCAATTTTGTAGGTTTTTCGAGCAGAAAATTTGTGACTTGTGGTGATGAGCTGTAGGTGTTGGCTTGATGGCTCGAATGTGCTGGGGAAATTGCTCAATGAAGCGATGTTGATCGACAGGTGTAGGTGAGCTCTTCTGTGTGAGAAACTCATTTAAAAGCCTTACCGTTGAGCCAAAAAGCATCTCTGTGGGTGATGCCTACAAATCCTCTTTAAATGCAGCACGTAGTCCGAACAGAACGGCCACGAACTGTGAGAATTGCTCATTAATGTGGCTTTCAGTGTGCGATGCCATCTAGAGATGTGCCGAATTGACAGATCCAGTGTGTATATACTGCAAGAGCAAGAGTCATATTTGACAATGGTACAGCAAAAGGCCATCTGCTGAATCGGTCGATGATAGTAAGACAATAGCAAAGATTGTTGACACGAGGAAGCTCTATTAGATGTGGTCAAAACGATGATCTGGAACGACAATGTGATCAACAGCACTGCGTGTGTGACGGTGTATATTGGAACGCTGACAAGCAACGCATTGACCTGACCATGTTGTGGCATCTCGGTTCAGACATGGCTATTTGAATCGCAAAAAGGATACGGGCTGCCAGGTATCGTCTTCAAACTGCTCAATAGTAGTCCAGTTTCCGTGTCTGATGCGTCTGTTCTCACCACTGCTGATGGAGCGAGGAATATTGTTTGCGTTGCAGTTTATATTTTCTTCTTGCACTGCTCGAACGCCTTATCAGCCTCTGAAGTCCAGTTTACTTCGCGCTTGTCGTTTTTGGAGGCTCCTTTGAGGTACTCAGTTAATTGAACCGTGCGCTTCTGCTGCAAATGGAATTAACCTCAAGGAACCTGCGCAACTCCATGACAGTTTTGGGCTTAGGGAATTCCCTATTGGCAATAGTGCGCTCAGATGTAGCCAAGAAATGCAACCTCTGTCTTGCCAAATTGGCACTTTTGCGGGTTAAAATTATTTCGAGATGCTGAAGGTGCTCCGCATGGCTGCTTGAGTACACAGAGATGTCTTCAATATAGCATCCAAAAAATCTAAGACCACGAAGTATGTTGTCCATGTGATGCTGGAAGGTTTGTTCTGCATTTCTTAAAACAGGGGGCATTCCAACGGATTCGAAAAATCCTAATGGACTCGTAGCTGCGGTTTTTGGAATATCCGTGGATGCGACTGGAATTTGATGGTTGGCACGCACCAAGTCAATCGTTGAGAAGATTTTGGATCCATATAGACGCTAAGTAATATCTTCGCAATGTGGAACAGGATAGCGATCTGGAATGGTGCGTTTGTTGAGTTATCGGTAATCTCGAGTTGTGTGCCATCCATATGGTTTTTTAGGGACCAGATTAATAGGACTAGCCCATTTACTGTTTAACGATCGAATTACGCCAAAAAGCAAAAGATCAAACTTACGACGAGCCGCATCCAGCTTTTCGGCAGCGAGTCGCCTTGGCTTATCAAAAACTGAAGGAACACTTGCCTCGATGTAATGAGCAACGTCGCACAGTGACGAAATCACGTTGCAAAAATCAAAAATTTCATGTGCGCAAACGAACTTTTGAATGAACCCATTTTATAGAAAAATCTTCAACGATTACAAATGTGTTACCCTAAATAACATGAGATTTTTATACCCTGTGCCCACTGAAAATGGTCAAAAAGGGTATAATGGTTTTGTGCAATGTATGTAACAGGCAGAAGGCAGCATCTCCGCCCCTATAAAGTATATATATTCTTGATCAGTATCAATAGCCGAGTCGATTGAGCCATGTCCGTCTGTCCGTCTGTTTGAGTCAAAGGATCTCGGAGACTATAAGAGCGCAGATCAAGTTTGTTTTAAAATTTCGATCGGACCTCTATATCATATAGCTGCCATAGGAACGATCAGTCCAAAATCAAGTTTTAGTCTGAAAAACTTTTTTGTTGTTCAAGATAACTCAATCAAACTAATAGAATATGCATATGAGGTGGTCCAATACATCCTAACCAAACTTGGTTAATATTGGGCTACTATATCATATAGCTGCCATAGAAAAGATCCGTCGCAAATCAAGTTTTAGTATGAAAAACTTTTTTGTTGCTTAAGATATCTGAGACAATGTGCATATAGGATAGTCCCATATATCCTGATCAAATTTGGTTAAGATCGGGCTACTATATCATATAGCTGCCATAGGAAAGATCAGTCGAAAATCAAGTTTTGGTATGAAAAATTTTGTTGTTGTTTGAGACATCTCAACCAAACTAAGACAATATGCATGTGGGATGGTCCCATACATCCTGACTAAACTTGATTAAAATCGAAACACTATGTGATATAGCTGCCTTGGGAACGATTAGTCGAAAATCAAGTTTTAGTGTGATAAACTTTTTTGTTGTTTGAGGTATCTCAACCAAACTAACAGAATACGCATTTGAGATGGTATTTTACATCCTGACCAAGTTTGGTTGAAATCTGATATCAAATAGCTGCCATAGGAACGAATTTTAAGATAAAGTATGAAAATTAATGTTGTTTTTAGAGATAAGTCAGCCAAACTCACAGATTCAGAATTTGTAATTTGGTTTAAATCGGTTCACTAGATCATATAGATGTAATACGAACAATTAGTCAAAAAGTTAATGCCGCATCATCACACCTTCGGCATGCCTAACGTAGCGCAAATACGTATGACCTATCGGAGAGCCAGGGCACAGGGTATTCTACTGTCGAGCACACTCGAAACACATAATTTTTAGGTCATTTGGGCCTCTTTCAGGTAGAAATCGCAAAAACTAGGTAACCAATCGTAAATTTCTTTGTTTCTAAAGAGTGATATATAAATTAATAAATAATTTAGTTATTTATATAAAAAAAAACTTGACCGCTTTACTATGATTCCAAATTAGAACTAAAACGTAAACAATATAAACTAAGCCTAGTGAACGCTGCTGCTGCTGGCGTTGCTGCTGTCGTTGTTGTTGACTCCGTTGTCGCTTTGTCATTTACTGTTGTCGCTTTACTGTTGTCGAATGTCCCGACGTCGGTCCCATGGTGGAGCATCTTACGTAAAGCGCTGATCGTCGTTCCCACGGAATTATGCTGTCGCAGCGCATGTGGCGATGGTTATGTGTTGGTATGTCTTTAGTGAAGTGTTGGCCGTCGCTCCCGAGGAGTCGGGTTACAAATATGCTGATACGCTGCGCGTGTTGGTTAAGTGCAGTTTGGGTGCATCGGCACCGGCGATGTGCAGAGTATAAAAATATTTTGTGTTGTGGAATTTCTGGCCTTAACTCTTCCCCCTTTAAGTGCGGACGTCCTCGGTCGCTGATTGTGCTGGACTTTGGCTGATTGTTGCGCTGATTATTGGGTTGATTTGTATTTTCGCCGTTCTTGATCTTAGTGACTTGGTTACCAAACAATTATGATAATCAACAGGAAGATGTAGACGCTGGTGTTGGTGATTGAAGCAATCCTTTGATCCTTCGTCATCAGTTGTAGCTTTAATGTATTGTTGAAGTTAAGCTCCTCTACCATTTTCAGAGATAAGACTTCCTGAACCTCACTCCAATGATCTGAAGAAGTGGAGGTAGTGGGTCACCGTTAATGAACTCCTTCGTTGTATAGGAAGTTCCCTTCACTTCAATCGATGCGTTTCTTGATTGAATGAGGTAAGTTTCTTGTAGTTGCAGTTTTTCCTGATCGATGCTGATTGTTCCGTTGAAGTCAGTCAACAGAATAGTGACGGGTAAAATTTTCCTCGTTCTCTGGTATGTGTTGGCTGTTTATTTTTAAGCAGTTTGGTTGTTTCGTTAGAAGAAGTGCAGCTTCGCAAATTTTGTTACTTAAGTCTATTGAATTTTTTTTTTTACAAATAGTTTTATCATTTATAGTTTCACAAAGTTATTTAATGCCAAAGTCGATTTTATTACATTGAATTAATAGATCAAACTTTGTTTTGTTTACTAAGCTTCCCTTTTTTACGGGGTTTAATAATATTTCTTGGCATAACTTATCTTCTATTGCGGGCACGCTGATTATGTAGAGAATATCTTTGCCGTTTGTTGCGACTTTTATTTTTGCGAACTCGAGAAATTCTTCTATATTATTAAAAATCTTGTCGGAATTAGAGTAAAAATTAATCGTGTTCGTCTTTGCCCAATTAATTGCATAAATCATGTTCGTTAATTCTTCTTTGAAAATTTGTTGCTTGTTTTTTAAAATATCTGTTTTCTAATTTCTTGAATTTTGTTGCCGAGCTTGTTTATTATGATTAATCGTTAATCTTATTTATAATGATTTCGTGATCATGGTGATCTGTCGTATTTCGATTCTCTACATGTTAAGCATGTTTTGACTATTGCGTTGATTTTTTTGTTGCATTTTTGGAAAAAAAAATTTCTTAAGTATTTGTTCCTTGTTTTCTTTAGCGTTGCGGTGTGCTCTTTTGTGTTTTATTGCTATCATATCGTTTTGCTTATTTTCTGAGGTGAGGTCCTCTACTCTCTTCTGAGTGAACCTTATTTTATATGAATTGAAATGTAACGGAAATATGTTTTGTACCTTCCCCATGATGTTCTCGGTCGTGAATATTCCATTCAATACCTTTGGGTCGAGTCTGTGCTTCATTATATCTATTAAGTCATCTGCTGTGTATGTGGGTCTTTTAACTGTGTGTCTATGAAAACTGGGAACATTGATCGGGCTTTCTACTGAATGAATGAGATTGTGGGATGAACTTTCGTCACAGTAAATTGTTGTTGAATAAGAAAGTGTTTTTATTTCGTGCTTTACGGGAGCTCTGGGCAGTGCATCTGCTACTACGTTAGAAGTGCCTGGTTTGTATTTTAACTCGTAGTTAAATTCTTCCAAGTAACTTTTCCAACGTTTTAGTTTTCCGTTATGGTTTTTATTGCTCAATGCACAAGTAAGGGGTTGGTGGTCTGTATGGACTAAAACCTTTGCCGTATCGTATAGGTAAGTTCTTAAGCTTTGCAAAGCCCATACAATCGCTAGCATTTCTGTTTCGTTTGTAGCGTAGTTCTCCTCTGTTTTTGTCAAGGTACTTGAAATAAAAGTGCCCTCTTGCTCAATCTTCGCTCCGATTGCGAAGTTCGAGGCATCTGTTGTCAGATTGAATTCTTTTTCGAAGTTCGGATAACTTAACATAACGTCAGAAGAGCTGAGTGTATTTTTTAGTTTGTTAAAAGCTTCCATTGCTTCGTCGTCTAGGTGAACTTTGACTTTGTTTGATAATTTCGTTGATATTCGACCACATTCTCCTCTGAGAAGTGATGTGAGTGGCTTTGCCAATTTCGCATAATCTATTATGAATTGTCTGTAGTATCCGGAGAGACCTAGAAACGATCTAAGTTCTTTAAGAGATGTGGGTGTAGGAAAATCGGCAATAGCTTTAACTTTTTCTGGATTTGTCTTGACACCATTTTCTGATATTGTGAAGCTCAAGAATATTACCTCCTTCTTAAAAAATTCGCATTTGTCCATCTGAACTTTCATGTTCGCCTTTTGTAACGTGGCAAACACTTGTCCAAAGTGATGAGCGTGTTCGTTCTCAGTTTTACTGAAGACAATAATGACATCTATATAGACATAGCAAATCTTTTCGATATGATCTCTAAGAATATCGTCTAGAGCTCTTTGAAAGATAGAGGGTGAATTCTTTAAACCAAACGGAAGTCGGTTAAATTTATACTTTCCTCCGTTAACTGCAAATGCAGTTTTTTTCAAGTCTATTTCTCTGAGCAATATCTGATGGAATCCGCTCTTTAAATCAAGAACCGTAAAAAACGGAATATCTCCCAGCTGAGCGATAATCTCTCCGATCTCTGGCATTGGATAACGATCAGGGATTGTTTCTGCGTTTAATTTGCGATAGTCTGATTTCTTTGGTACAACCCAAACTGGAGCATTGTACGGGGAACGAGAAGGTCTAGTGATTCCGTCGTTTAACATCTTGTTGAGTTGTTTTTCGACTTCTTGTTTGAGAGATGCTGGGTAAGGGTAGTGTTTCGTGTATACCGGCCTATCTGATGAGGGTCGTATTTCTCCTACTACTTTTGTGGCGTATGTCAGTTTCTCGTCTGGTTATGCGAATAGCGATTTATAGTGAATGTAAGCCTGTTTATAATTGTTCTCTGGGTCTAATCTGTTCGGATCTTTATGTTGTTGGCGGATTGAGACGTCAGTTGCTTTATTTGGATTTGTTTGCAGTGGTTTATTTTTAAAATATCGTTCCTCACGTCTATAACAACGTTAAGTTGTATCATAGTATCGTTGCCTAAGATACCGTGGAAAGTTGTCAGAGTTGGCATAATGAAAAATCTGATCGGGATATTATCAAGGCCGAAGACTTTTAGAAAAGTGTGATGTGTGATAGCTATTTGACCTCCTACAGAGGTCACGAAAAAGGTTTTCTTATTTTGTTTGGGATTTTTAACGATGGTTGAATGTAGTTCTGGTTGGAACCAGTATCTATTAGAAAATTGAGTTCTTTTCCGTCCCTCGTTCTACATTGAAAATACGGTAGGGAGGAACTGTTCATGCTAAAAAATTGACGTCTGATAAGTCTGTTAATGCTGTTTCGGGGTCGTTATATTGTGGGTGTTCCATGTTGCCTCCAATGCGGCATAGTAACTTTGTTCGTCTACGCTATACGCGTAGTCGTCTGAATAACCAAACACGCCTTGTTCGGCTTGAATATCGGAGTTGATTTGTTCTTCTCCGATTTGCTCTAAGGGTTCACTGGTATTAATATGAAAATGACTTTGAATCTTTGGCGGTGGACCGGTGAGTGGAGTGGGGCGTTTGCCCGCGAAATCGTTAGCTTGTGGTCGGTTCATATAATTGATTCTACCAGATCGTATAGAGCTGTCGATTTCCATCGGAATAGGTCTTGGTTCCGGTTTCATACCCTGTGTGCGCGGAGGCGCCATGTAGGCCTGCCTTGGTACAGGAAATTGTTGTTGTTGTTGTTGTGTTAAGAAAGATTGTTGTACTGCTCGATAAAATGTTCTAGCTTGGTTAGTAGTCGGTGAAGGAGTGAAATGTCTATAGATAGCCGGGCGTGGTTCATAGTAAAGTCTTGGATCAAAGTTTCTCCATTGGCCCTGGTTATTGTTGTGCGTCGGAAAGCATTTCTGTGGTCTTGGTTGTCAAGCAGGTTGCATAGGTGCAACGCATGACCAAGGTCCCTTGGCTCTTTAACAGCCAGATGACGTGGCAAGTCTCCGTTAAGACTTCGTACGGATGTATCGAGGGCTTTGCCTCTGTAACTATTCGTCAGAGCCTTTATAGAGTCAGCTGAATCTTCTTGTACCCTAACTTGATTAAGTATCAATGACGGTTGGTGGCAAACTGATTGGTAAAACTCCATGATGGTCAATCGACCTTGGGTTAGAGAGAATAACTGATACTCGAGGGTTTTTAGATCTCGTTTATCTGCATTTTGGTCTGTTAGGCATTTGGAAATAGTCTTCCAAAACATAGGGGTGTTGTATGAATCTAACACTGTCTCCGCTTCGCCTACCATTTTCGTGCGTATGGCTAAGGTGACTAAGTAGTACCTATCGTGTGTTCTTGTTCCTCAAAAAAAGCCATAATTCTATCTATGTTATTTTTCTAAGATCCGAACAAGGCTCTGTTTCCCGAGAATTCCCTAATCAGACGCGTAGCGTTGGACACCTTTTCTAGTTCCAGCCCGCGTGCTGGTGCTACGTATGGTATGTCCGCATACTGTTCCTTGCCTTCCATGCCTAATGCCTATCTGATCACTTCGCCTCCTTGGAGGGCGTCATTAATTAATGATTTATGATTTGGTCAACTCGTCTAGCATTATATTCGAATTTGGTTGTTTTTGCGAAATAAGAACAATCTAACGAAAGAGGAGCAAGATGTCTGAATGGATTTATATGATCTGTAAATTCTTCTATTTTATATATTTATTGTGCTTGATCTAGTAGCTAGATCTCCCCTTCTATCCTGGATTGTCCCGTAGGAATTGCAGAATTGGTGTTTGTTATACTGCAGTTTTGCAGTTATTTAATTATTTATAGTTTTACGTTTCTTTATCGTTTTTTTCTTTCACTTTTATCGTTTTGATGATATTTGGGATTAAATGGGTTTGACTTAATTCTAAATATTATTTAAAATGAATTGGCGTATTTGGTTGGGTTAGTTATAAATATTATTTAAACTAAATATTTTTCCATTTTTTTTTATTAAAAAAAAAATGTTTTTGGTTTGTTGTGGCTTTAGCCTAAAAATTTATTTTCTTCAATTTAATTTAATTATATTTTTCCTTTCCTTTATTTTAAAACTTTTCCTTTTAGTTTGGCTTCGCTTGATTTGGCTTTTGACAATTTTTTTCTTGTTTATTTTTGTTTCACTTGCTTATTTTGTTATCTTATCACTAAGCTTACAATAGAAGATACATCCGGATCTCCCACGCTGGTCCTCTGGATTGATCCTTTTTATCCTGTGGCAAAGCGACAACGGACTACTGGGGCTCCTTGGTGACACGGATACGTGGATTCCTGCGGGCGTACCCAACAGGATTGTCAGCGGCTTTTGTTTGTTGAACGCGGCACTGATACAAATCGAAAAAAATAATTAAGCAAAACAAGAAAATTTTCTGCTATGTAGGATTTACCTGCTAAAAAGATTTACCTTACTTCTGGTAAAGCCGGGTATCCAGCACTGCGGAAAATAAAAATCACTGTCAAACTTCATATAAAAAAAACTGCGCCAGGAATTTTTATTTTACGTTTTCGTTTTGTTGAGTATCCAGCAACGTAAACGAAATTCACAAAT